>SEYY01007608.1:0-10000 GCA_009176605.1 Armadillidium nasatum
TATATATATATATATATATATATATATATATATATATATATATATATATATATATATATATATATATATATATATATATATATATATATATATATATATATATATATATATATATATATATATATATATATATATATATATATATATATATATATATATATATATATATATATATATCGTTAATAATGTTTGTACTTATTTATTTATTTGTACGATTATTTTGTTTTTTGATCTTCAGGGTTCAGCCTTTTCTTCGGAGCTCATAAAAACTAGGGTGGAGGAGAGGACAAAAAAACAATTGACAAACAACAGTATTTTCTAATTAATATATATATACTATAAATATATAAATTTATTTATATATAGGACCTAAGCTCAGCTAAACCAATCTAATTACTTACTTACTTATTTCTTACTTCCGCTCCCAGGAAGGCTAAAAGCCTGTCAGCTGCACCAGCCGGCGTCTTCACGCAGTCCTATCTGCGATGATACCCTCCTCCTTCACCTGCTCCATTGTTGGTAGTTGGTGTCTCCGCAATGAATCCTTCACAGAGTCCCTCCATCTCTTCCTCGGTCTGCCCCTCGGACGTCTACCATCCGGTCTCCAATTCCATCTCTATTTTTTGCCACTCTAACCTCCATCCTCTCCAGGTGTCCCCACCATCTAAGCCTTGCTGCATCCACCTTGTTGATCAGCGGTCTTACTCCCACCTCTTCTCTTAAAACCATGTTTCTAATTCTCTCTCTTCTACTCTTACCTACCATGCTCCTCAAAACTTTCATCTCCGCCGCCTGCAACCTGCTCTCCTCTCTCCCTGTGGTGCTCCATGTTTCTGCTCCATATAACAATATAGGAGTCAACACTCTCTCGAAGATTATCTTTTTTGTTTCCATGTCCAGATATTCATTCCTCAAGATTGGTTGTAACATACTCACAGTTTTGCTATTTTTTCTATCCTGCCAGCTATCTCCTGTTTATTTTCCACCCTCCTTTGTGAATATACCTCCAAGGTATTTGAAAGTCTCCACATTCCTAACCACACTACCTCCTATTTCCACTTTCACCTCTACATTTCTATCTCTTCCGACCGTCAGAATTTCCGTCTTTTCTGCGTTTATCTGTAGACCCATTTCTTTCAATCTTCTATCAAAGGCAAGAACTGCCTCTCTCAGTGTCTTCTCCGCTCTGACTCCAGCACGCTATATCGTTTGCATATGCCATTTTATCCCCATCCAAATCCTATACATCCTGCACCACTCTGCGAATCTGCGAATGATAACATCCATGAAAGCCACAAACAAAATGGGGGACAACACGCTCCCCTGCTTAACTCCTGTCCTAACTTCAAACCACTGTTCATTTTTATAACTTGTTCTTATCTTGCATTTGCATACATTGTACATACTCTCGATCGCCCTTCTTAATCCACTGCTTATACCGTATTCATTTTCTAACACTTGCCACAATTTACTCCTTGTTATTATTTTCAAGTTTTGGGATAATAAATTTTTTTTTTAATACAATTCAAAAACATTCTCTAAATAATCTTTCCAATGAATAGATTATGATGGTTGCTATATATATATATATATATATATATATATATATATATATATATATATATATATATATATATATATATATATATATATATATATATATATATATATATATATATATATATATATAATGTACCTTGGTTACCACCTTAATATGTTACTAATGGATTAAGGATTAAAATAAAAATAAACTACTTAAGAAAACAAACCAAATAGTAAGAAGTAAATTGCGTGAAAATAAATTTTGTGCATTTCAAAAAATAAACTTTTAGTGGAAAGCAGCATATCAATGTTCTGGAAACAAAATTATCGGGAAACGACGTTTCAAAATATTACATAATATTAATCAGAAGTTACATAATTTAATTAATTAATTAAATAAATGAACAATTAAGAATAGTAAGTTGATATATGTTATACAAAGAGTTAACTGTTCTAATTTGACCAAAATCGGATCTGTAGTTACAGAGATATAGAATATAAGCCAAAATGTAATTAACGGTTAATTAGTAATTAATTAATTAGAAATTTGGAAAATCAAGAACAATGTTGCTTGGTTTTCGAAACTTTAGTCATAGAAACTGAATATTCCAAAAAATGTAAGCCAAAGGGATTAAGTTACTTAAAAAATTTTGGTATCGGTATCGGTCATTTTTAGCCGATACCGATACCTGAAAGCGCGATACCGATTCATAAAAATATTCCGATACTCACCGATATCTATACTTCACTCCATCCCTTATATATATATATATATATATATATATATATATATATATATATATATATATATATATATATATATATATATATATATATATATATATATATATATATATATATATATATTCTTTTGTAAGAAACTCTCTCTACTGGTGATATTCTTTCCCTGCTCTCTGACTCTTGGGCCTCTGTTCTTTGGCATTTCGGTGAATCTTTTGCTCTTTCACCTGACATTATCAAAAGCTTTTGATAAAGTTTGGCACAAAGCTTTTATTTTCAAACTTCCCTCTTTCGGAATCTATCCTTCTTTCTGTGGCCTTCTTTCTGATTTCCTTTCAGGTCATTCTATAGCAGCTGTTGTAGTGGTGTTCCACAGGATCTGTCCTATCCCCAACACTTTTTCTGCTTTTTATTAAAGACCTTCTCTCTATTACTTCATCTCTTATCCACCCCTATGCCGATGACTCTACCCTTCATTTCTCATTTCATTTTGTACAGCAATTAATATATGCTAGGAGGGTAGCCTTGGAGTAACTAACCTCTGATCTATCTAGCATTTCAAATTAGGGCAGAGAAAACATAGTCGTTTTCAGTGCCTCAAAAACTCATTTCCTCCATCTCTACATTCTCATCCTTTCTGTATCCAACTCTCAGACCACAGACTTATCCGCTATGCTTAATGTTACATTTACCTCTCCGATGAAGTCTAGAACACACTCCCTTCATCTATTTTCCCAATTTCCTATGACTTATGACGCCTTCAAACGCCGTGTTTCGGAACATGTTGGCCTCTAATCTGACCTGGATCTCGATAATATATATATATATATATATATATATATATATATATATATATATATATATATATATATATATATATATATATATATATATATATATATATATATATATATATATATATATATATATATAGCACATGGAATTCTTCTGATGCATTATTATTATTATTATTATTATTATTATTATTATTATTATTATTATTATTATTATTATTATTATAGCACATGGAATTCTTCTGATGAGTCAGCATATGAAGATTCACTTTCAGACAATGAGAAATATTTGAAGAAAAAATCAACTTTACGAAGAACTGGGAAAAAAACTATTAGAAATGATTTAGGAGACAGTGATAATATAAATAATTTATTATTATTATTATTATTTATTATTATTATTATTATTATTATTATTATTATTATTATTATTATTATTATTGTTAATTTATAAATAAATCTTTTGCTCTGGGAATGTAAAAGTAATTATTATAATGGCAGCCCAAAGGATGCAATAATTAATTGGTGGTTATCTTCGCAACTATTTGACATTATCCTCAATGATAATCATACTTTCAAAGAACATATCACAAGTCTTCTAATAAATCCTATGCAAATTATGTACTCCTAAATATTAAGACTTAGTTTCAAAATATATGATAAAATACCTTTTCTGTGATCTTGCCTACTAGTGTACTGGAAGTTGTTATTGTAGTTCTTGTTGAATCTAGAATTAGCTGGAATCATCAAAAATTTCTTACCATACCAAAGTTTTTTATCTTTTCTACTTTATATATATATATATATATATATATATATATATATATATATATATATATATATATATATATATATATATATATATATATATATATATATATATATATATATATATATATATATATATATATATATATATATATCCTCTTGTGTGCAAAGGCCGGAGGCCTACCAATATCCACCAGAGTTTGGGAGCATTCGGAATCTGGTCGCTAATGGCCGACGTGACCCGATACACGGCATTTAAAAGTGTGCAAGTCGAAGGAATTTGGAGAAACAGATAAAGGGAGTGTGTTCCAGACTTTACCAGTAGAGTATATGTAGTTAAGTTTCGGGTCGGAGAGTTGAACAGAGAAAGGATGAGACTGTGTAGGAAGTCGTGTCGCATGAGTCCTTCTCAATGGAGGAGGTATGCGACATGAGAGTTCAGAAGAGCGATGTCCGTTGTAATAGCGATAGTATATAGAGAGTGATGCAACAATTCGACGGGAAGAAAGAGATTGGAGATAGTAAGATTGGGAGAGTTGATAAGACGAAAAGCCGTAGACTTCACCTTTTCAGGAAAAACTGTATGTGTGGAGCCACCCCAGATGTGCGAGGCGTACTCCATACAGGGGCGAACAACATCCCAAGAGAATATCTTTTCTCCTCATCTTTCCAAGAAAGGAAGGTGATGAGTTGAGTGTTTTCGAAGAAGTTGTCATAGTTGTGTGGAAGATTGTGTTGAGTAGAAAGATGGAGGAATTGAGTTTTTAAGGCCTTGAAAACGACCGTTTTTTTTCTGCCCCAATCTGAAATACGAGAAAGATCAGAGGTCAGTTGCCCCAAGGGCCATCCTTCTTGAATCTATCAACTGCTGTTGGGAAGGACGTCTTTCAAATTTAAAGGAGTAATGAAGGGTGGAGTCATTGGCATAGGAGTATATATATATATATATATATATATATATATATATATATATATATATATATATATATATATATATATATATATATATATATATATATATATATATATATATATATATATATATATATATATGGATGGGCTCGATAAAAGATTTGCCTGATAATCATATTCCAGATATCCGGCAATTTTTTAAGTTCAGATACTGGATATGTATCTAAAATTGTCGTATATTAATTTAAATTAATGTTAATTTCTAATTTTAAATAGGATATATATATATATATATATATATATATATATATATATATATATATATATATATATATATATATATATATATATATATATATATATATATATATATATATATATATATATAAAGTTGGACAGAAATATTTAAACACCTGGTAAGCATATAAATATATTTCTTAGTATAGTGTGGGACCACCTTTCATTTTTTAAGTTCAGATACTGGATATCTGTCTAAAATTGTCGTTTATTAATTTAAATTCATGTTAATTGCTTATTTATATATATATATATATATATATATATATATATATATATATATATATATATATATATATATATATATATATATATATATATATATATATATATATATATATATATATATATATATATATATATATATATATAGTTGGACAAATATTTAAACACCTGGTAAGCATATAAATATATTTCTTAGTATTGTGTGGGACCACCTTTCATTTTAATAATCTAAACTCGTCAATAAAGAGAAATATACTGTAAGTTCTGGACAGTTCATAATGGGAAGTTATACCATTCCTTAATCAAAAGTAGTCGAAATTCCAAAAAGTATTTTTGGTGATGGATAGCGGTTTCAAACCCAGTTCTCTAATATTAACAACATGTGCTCTTTTTATAAATGTTTGGCGATTGTGAGGATGTTCAAACCTGACTGGACAGCATGATCTGGATTAATTGGAGATTTATTATGTTAATAAATTTCACTACCTCCCAAGAACCTTTTTCAGCTCCATTGTATGAAGCTAGTCATCCAAAATGCGTACATAATACCTGGCAGTTAAGTTATTGCACATGGTGATAATTGAACCTGTAAAATACTGTGATATGGCTGCCCAAACAATGACGAAACCACCTCTGTGCTTCATATCTGGCATAGGGTGGTCCAGATTATATTCCTGGGATTGTGTTCTATACATAAACTCGACCAGAAGTTGGGAACATTGTGAAGGTCGGTTAATCTGATGGAAAGACGGTCTTCCATTTATGAACCTCCCGTTGCCCCGACCCTCGGTAATAGTAAGGGAAAAACGGGGTTTACCTGCCGGGATTAATTGCAAATTATAATTATCAATGGTGGATTAAATCAAACAAAAAAAACTAAATAAAAGAAAATTAAGATTTTAATTTCATTATTCCTTCTTTACATAGTGGGTGGGGCAAATGAATGCAACGTAAAAGAAGAAGAAAACAATTCATTCACTTAAATCACTATTCACTATCAGAATCATGAAAATTTACATCGTAAGTTATAGAATTTGGAGTGAGTGAAATGTTGAGGAACAGAGGGCAGTGACTTTGAATATGGTACTGTTTTAAGATTGTTTATTAAAAACTGTAACATTTCTACATTTTTTGGCAATAGTTAGATTCTATCTTTTTGAATTGATTTCCCTACTTTGAATTCTCTTTCACTTGCGGTACAGTTTGCTGGTGGGCACAAACATACTCTTGCCAGTGTTGCTAGTGTGGGTAGTTAATTCTTGTTTGCCTTCTAGAAGGCAAGAGAGTCATCGTTGATGTTAATTTTTTTTAATTTTAAGTAAACATGTTGAATCACTATTGTGAATTTCAAAATTTTTGTCGTTTTTTTTTAAAGCTTTTATGATACAAAATCTTTAATTTTCTGAAAAAAATTTTCTTTCAAAATGCAAATAATCATTAATTTAAGTGAATTGGCTATTCTACTCCTTCCTTATAATTAAATTAATCTACAAATTTTAGGCAGCCCCGGCCCTGGCCAAATTCTAACCTCAGTCAGTTCCTACTTCCATCGTCGGGCAATTCAATCATTATGAATGCTGCTGCACTCTCTCCTTTTGTTGTTTACAAAAGGTTTTAAGACTGCAGCACACCCATGAATATTCAGCCTATTGAGTTCCATTCTCACTGTTCTTGGCAATTTAACTTTTGCAGCTGTTGTGGCGCCTCTTCTATTTTGGGGAGTTGACGTATCATATTTATCCATTCTTTCATTCTACCATTTTCATATTTTTGTTCAATCCTTATATTTCACTTAACTTACTTTGGTTTTCAACAAAAATGCGGACATTCAGGTTCGACTTCGGATCTTCTTATTGAAAACTTCTACACCCTCATTGTGGCCTGGTGTATCTTATGAAGAGCTACAGACAAAACAACCAGGGTTGACAGGGATGGGCCCACTTTGAAAAAACTCAGCCAAGTTTTTTCAAAAAAGCCCACTATTTTCCCCACTTCGGGGTTTTCACAATAATTAAATTGAAATGAAATATGAATAAATAATATTTTCTCTTTATATAAATATTTGTAAACTCTTTTGCTTTATATATATATATATATATATAAATATATATATATATATATATATATATATATATATATATATATATTATATATATATATATATATATATATATTTATATATATTATATATATATATATATATATATATATATATATATATAAAATAAATTAAAAATAATGGTGGCCAATTTTCACCACTTATGCTCAAGGTACTGTGTATAATTACCTATTAATTTTCACATGTTTTGTAATAGTTTCAATTCCAAGTAGATTCCTTATCTTTAGTCCAAGCAAGACTAGAAGTTGAAAACACCCTTCATTTGAGGTAAAACCTCGGTGGAACAGCTCCGTAAAATTGCAAAGAAAAATTGACAAAAACCTGGTGGCAAAATACTGTCTTGCTATTTCTGATTCTCCATGACGGACTACTACTTTACTAGTTTCTCCTTGTATAAGTTCAGGATTTGATTGTTAAACATAATTTTTGGAAACAGACCTGTATCTTTTATCCTGAATGCAGTAGAATCTTCTGAATAATCAGGATAAAATTAGAAATTGCCAACTCTTCTTATGCATTTGTTAATCTTCTTGATTTCGTTGTTACCTTCCTTGCACTTTGCTAGTGATTTTATACACTGAAACTTCAGTTTATTATATCATAATACTCTTTCATATTCCACCTGAGTTTTTTTCAAGCCACACCCGGGTTTTTACAAACCCTATTTTAAGAATACTGCTATTTTACCCACTTTAATTCTTTTCAGAATAATTAAAAATAAATGAGATTTTTAAATAGAATAATTATAGGATCTTTTCTCTCTATTTAGAAGAATCTTTCTAAGTTCATTTGCTTAATATATATATATATATATATATATATATATATATATATATATATATATATATATATATATATATATATATATATATATATATATATATATATATATATATATATATATATATATATATAAATTAATAGCATCACTTATTATTTAAATTTGTCTATTAATTTTTAGGTTTTATACTATTTCAATTCTCAATTGATTCTTTAACTTAGTCCAAACAAGACAAAATGTAGTAAATACCCTTCCAATCGAGGCAGAACTCTGTAGTTTAAAGCTCAGTAAGTTACAGCAAAAATTTACAAAACCCTGGTGTTGAATTGCTCTCTTTTGATATCCTTTTCTGCATAACAGATCACCACTTTGTATTTTTCAGAAATCTTTTATTCTGAATGCAGTAAAACCTGCTAAATAATCATGATAAAAAATAGAAATCAACTTTTCTGCCAACTCTTACTGTTCATGTATTAGTCTTCTTAATTATTTCACTATTACAAAACTTGTACTATACTTTTCTAGTGCTTTCAACATTTGAAACTTCAGTTATTCATGCCCAAATATTCTTGTGGATCGCAGTGTTGTTGTAACAAGGATATAATGCAAATAGCTCTTAGTTTATCATACTTTAAATTATGGTACAAGTTGAATATAAACAAGCAAAATTATATACAAATGCAGTTAAAGCTATAAATGAAAGTTTTTTTTTTAAAAGCCCACTGGGCCTGGTTTTTTTCTGCTTTTATCTAATGAAACTCGAAAAAAAACGAACCAGTGTGCCTTTTCAAAAAGTTTTTTTTTGTTTTGTTTTTTTTTTTTTTTTCTTTTTGCCAACTCTGAAAACAACATGATTTATCAAGACTCATAAAAATTAATAATGATTATAATGACTTACAAGCAAACTACGGAAAAATTAGGTTGTCTACGAAATGAGAATTTTTAAACCAATATGTACAGAATTAACCTCTTTAACCTCCGTTCTTTCTTAAGATATGGAATCTATTCTTAACAGGAAGATTTAAGATTGGGAAACATCTCAATTCTTCTAATCTTATCTCTGATTGCCAGTATGGCTTTTCTAAGAAACGCTCTACTGGTGATTTTCTTTCCCTTCTCTCTGACTCTTGTTCCTCCGCTCTTCTTCATATTGGTGAATCATATGGAAAGCTTTCGATAGAGTCTGTCACAAAGGTTTGATTTCCAAACTTTCCATTCCCAACATTTTTTCTGCTTTTCATTAATAACCTTCTCTCTCTTACTTCATTTCCTATCAACTCCTACGCCGACGACTCCACCTTTTATTACTCTTTCTAATTTGAAAGGAACCCCTCCCAACAGTAGTTAATAGAGACAATGGAGGTAGCCTTGGGGCAACTGACCCCTGATCTATCCCGCATTTCAAATTGGGGCAGAGAAAACATTTTTGTTTTCAATGCCACCAAAACTCAATTCTTCTATCTCTCTGCTCGACACAATCTTCCACACAACTATGATATCTTCTTCAAAAACACAAAACTCAAACCTTCATCTGTCATTAATATTCTTGTTGTTTCTTTTTATGTGATCTTTCTTGGAAAGATTATATTACTTCTCTTCCTAAACAAGCTTCTAAGAGGTTAGGTGTTTTGAGGCGCCTTCAGAATTTCTTCATACCACCACAGTTGCTTGCTATTTATATGAGTGTTGTTCGCCGCCCATGCATGGGAAACACATCACACATCTGTGGTGGTTCCACACATAGAGCTCTTCTCGAAAAGGTGGAGTCTAGGTCATTTCATCTTATAAAATGTGAAGGCGGAAATATATATATATATATAT
>SEYY01007608.1:12500-19982 GCA_009176605.1 Armadillidium nasatum
CTACGTAAACAAAAACTGCTGATGATTTTCATCATTAACTGTATTTGTTTAGGTGAAAGCTTTACCAGCAAGCATATGGTAGTGTGAATTTAAATCGTTAAAACTTGTTCATGGTTAACAGAGGAGTGGTAAAAAAAAAATTTCATTTTACCGCACCTTTTCTGCTAGGGAATGTTCACCTTTGTGTTTTGATTTTAGATGCCCCCATAAAGATTTGGTTGAAAATTTTTTACTTGGGGCACCCGGAAATCCTCTTCTAATTTCTTGACTGCAGATGTTATATTTAGCTATTTCGAGCCAATCTTGAAACATTGTAAAGTACTCCCATACTGCTGAAGCTGATCTTTTAACCATATTGACTGAAAGTATAAACAAATTAATAATTTTAAAATAATGTAGCTAAATGATTCAAATTTGATATACAGCAATAACATAGCAATGATATGTATAAATACAGGTTATTTTGATAATTTTATCTTAAATTTTTTCAAACTTTACCTTAGGATCTTACCTAGGTAAGAATCACTGTTGTTAGTGAGAAAGAAAATTCAAAATTTTTGTACTTTTTTAAAACTTTTATAATACAAAATCTTTTATGTTCTGAATTTTTTTTCGGAGAATGTGTATAATCATTAATTTAAGTGAATGTTAGCTATTCTCAGTTAAATTAATATCTAATTTTCTTAGCCTAATATTTCAGGGGTTTTGACCTCTTTACAAATTTTAGGCAACCCCGGCCAAATTTGGGAGACCACAGCCCCGGTCGGCCCCTAGCGTACTCCATAAAGGGGAGAACAACACCCCTACAAAGAGATGGCAACTGGATTGGCGTAAAAAAATGACGAAGGGGCAACAGAACACACAACCTCTTATAAGCTTGTTTAGAAAGAGCAGTAATATTATCCTTCCAAGAAAAATCACGAGAAAGAAGTACCGAGTATGTTAAGGACAGATGAAGGCTAGGGTTGTGCATTTTCGGAGATGATGTTATAGTTGAGTGGATGATTGTGTTAAATAGAGATATGGAACTGAGCTTTTGAGGCATTGAAAACAACTATGTTTTCTCTGCCTAAATTTGAAATGCGAGAAAGATTAGAGGTTAGTTGCTCCAAGGCCACCATTCTAGCGTCAATTAACTGTTGCTGGGAGTTGCGCCTTTCAAACTGAAAAGAATAATGAAGGGTGGAGTTATGAGCATTGGAGTGGATAGGTAATAAAGTAATAGAGAGAAGATCATTAATGAAAAATGGAAAAAGTGTTGGGGACAGGAAAGAATACTGAGTAACACCAGTATTAGTAGATGTAAAGGATGAACGGTGGCCGTCTACAACAGCAGCTATAGAACGACTGGAAAGAAAATCAGAGAAAAGGATAGATTTCGAATGAGGGAATAGAAATCTAAGCTTTGTAAAAGACTCTGTTGAAGGCTTTCTAAATGTCAAGCGCGATAGAAAAAATTCAGCTAAATGTCATAGAGCGGAAGAAAAAGAGTCATAGAGAAGGGAAAGATGACATGAGTGTACCAACATTTCTACTTGCATTTCAACGCTTTTGTAATCACAATACCATTCCAGATTACATATACTCAGATAACGCTCGTACATTTAATAAAGGTGCCAATTTTTTAGCCAAAGCTCTAGAATCTAATGAGTTCAAGAAGGAGTTAAATTCCAATAATATTAAACATGTAAAAATTCCTTTATTTTCTGCTTGGGCAGGAGCATTTTATGAAAGTCAGATTCATACACTTAAATCTTGTATGTATAAAGTCATAGGTCGAGCCAAATTAACATATTTTCAAATGCTCACCACTCTGTATCATTCATAAAAAAGGCAATAAATTCTAGACCTCTCACTTATAGGTCAGAGTTCAGTGATGTAGAAATTATAACACCAAATTCTTTTTTAAGGTTAAATTGTAATTCTTCATTAATTTTAAGAGGTGAGTCAGAAGATGTATGGAAGGTGACTAACCGAAATACATTGGAACAAACTCTTGATACTCAAGAGGAAATGTTTAACAAATTTAAACAACTTTGGTACGAAGAGTATCTATTGTGTTTAAGGGAATCTATGAGTAAAATTTATGAACTATCTTGGGACAATATAATTAAGGTAAATGATATTATATTAATCAAGTCTGAAATAAAATCACGTCCATTTTGGATGACTGGTAGTGTTTTAGAGTTGTTAATTGGTTTTGATAATAAAATAAGATCAGTGAAGGTAAAGCAAAGTAATGGTCAAATAGCTCATCCTTCAATAAATAATCTGTATCCATTGGAAATGTCTTTATCTCATGAAAAGACATCTCCTCAAGATTTAACTCTAAATAAGACTTTTCCTATAAATAATAAAGACAGGTAAGAATTGGTGGTTGGTGGACCAAGTAGACCAAAAAGAAAGGCTGCAGAAAAATGTGACAAGTCAATAAAATCAAAATTAAATTTAATATAGAATTTGCAGCTTCTCTGCAACCCTGTTTGGGGAGAATGGTAAAATTGTTAATATATTAATGGTGAAGGTTGGTAAATTTATTTATTTATATATGTAAAATCATTATTATAAAATTCATTGTTAAAAATAAAAGTTAAAAATATAGCGTCATTACAAAATAACATCGGTTTAAAATTCGGCAATAAAAATTAACCCACGTGACTCACGTGATCGTGCGCAGTTAAAATATTAAAATGTATGGGAACGCGAGTCAGTCTTTTCCTTTCAGTTTGCTAAAAGTACAGTTGCATTGTAATACAGTGTTATGTTAAATTCAGACGTTCAGTTTGTTGTTAAATACTGTTGTTAAAGTGCTTATGTACTTATGTTAAAATTATGAAGTCATTAAAACTGTTATGTACAGTATTCATGAAGTTTATATGTTAAATTACTGTTGTCATAGTTATTCAAAGTGATAAACTATACGAAAATAAAGCCGGTTAAAAGTAACATTACTAGCTGGTGAATTCTACTAATAGTTAATTATAACTATTGCTAAGAGTGTAAATACTACAAGATAAGTTTATATTTAAGACTATTTTTATAGCTTAAAAGATCAATATTTTAAATATTGAAAGTTTTCTTGCTAGCAAGTCATCAAAACCTATACATTTCCTTCTGACTATCTTTGGGTATAATGCTGGGTATTCAGGCCTGTGTACTTGGGGTTTTTACCTGGGGTAAGTTGGAGGGGGGATTCAATTAAAGGTAAGAGAATTTTCATTTAAAATATTGAATTATAAAACTGATGATAAAAGTTCGTTTAGAATTTTATATATATATATATATATATATATATATATATATATATATATATATATATATATATATATATATATATATATATATATATATATATATATATATATAATATATATATATATATATATATATATATATATATATATATATATATATATATATATATATATATAATATATATATATATATATATATATATATATATATATATATATCAGGGTTGCATGGTTTTAACCAGATGGTTTAAACCAATTGGTTTTTTTTGGTTTAAACCAAATGAAAAAAACCATGTTTTTTTTTGGTTTAAACCAAATTTTTTTTTTTGTTAATGAATTTATATGCAAGCTATATAAATACGATATATATATATATATATATATATATATATATATATATATATATATATATATATATATATTATATATATATATATATATATATATATATATATATATATATATATATACCGTGGCTCAAACGGTAGGGTGATTGACTCACCTGCTTGAGGGCGCCGGTTCGATCCCATTTGGGGATCCTAGGTATATACTACTTAGTAAAGTTCCTCTCTTCGAATAGGGCAATGCCCGTGAGATGTGAACTTATATTATAATATATATATATATATATATATATATATATATATATATATATATATATATATATATATATATATATATATATATATATATATATATATATATATATATATATATATATATATATATATATATATATATATATGAATATATATATATATATATATATATATATATATATATATATATATATATATATATATATATATATATATATATATATATATATATATATATATATATATATATATATATATATATATGATTGATTTTTTAGAAAAATTCTGAATATAGTAATATATATATATTATTAGGGATAAAATGAGATAGTGGAATAATTTAGGCTCTTAGAGCTAAATACCCCTAATATATGCAAATTTCGAAATTGCTCCTTTCACAAAAAATTTACTTTATGAAAAAAATGCACGAACTTTAGTTGTTAATTATGTACCCTGAGTTATAACAAGATATAAATTAATAGAAAAAGCAAAACACTCTTACCTCGGTCAAAACCTAATGCTACGAAGGTTTTGAAAAATTTCGTAATTTTTCGGCCCAGATAAGAACGTTACCTCTTATTCTGATAATCAGGGTAGTTGTAGTTTAAGTTGTCTTAATAAGTAAATCGCAAAACCATCAACCTACCACGCTGTTTGGTTCAAGCAGAAAGCTAGCTCGAAATACACCTCCGGAGTTGCACCTACGATTAAGCTACCTACTTTTACCCTCCAACGCAATGCAATCGATAGATCAAGACGATACACTATATACAATAATTAAGACAAATTCGAATTGTTCAAAAAAGAAAGTTCAAATATAGTTCAACACAACACTTTATAAACAAACTCAAATCAGGACGAATTTTTAATTTGACTTCTTTATAGATAACCAGAGAAAGAACTGGAAGAATTGTTTTTTCGACTTCGTTAAAACCTAAAATTCTAACCAAAGCAAGAGCGTTTTAAACCTCAGTTGACTCTGACCACGGCTTTATTTTAACTTTAAGTTTTTTACGAATTAAATTTTAAAAAGAACGAACACATTTTTAATTTATGAAAATCTCGAAACGTAATTCTAATATCCTCCGGGGGGGGGATGACTCCTTTAAGTTACGTTAAAGGGAGGCATATACTGGATCTCGACTATTCGACAAGTATTTACCCCGTGTTTCCCACCCGTTCCCTATTCCGATTCCGATTCCGATTCTTCAGAAGTAATTGTCTGGATGATTTTCCTCCTAGCCTTCTCCGCAGCCTTGCGGACTGAACGTCGAGGCTTAGGACTAAGGGAATTTGCTCCGGAAGCAGGCACCGAGTTTTTCGGCAGAGTGGGGTTCGATCGTGTATCCTTCTCTTTCTCTTTACCGCAATGTGTAATCGACAGCTCGAGTGGGTAAAGAATTTTAATTGGATACATATTGATTTGTCCTCCTGGGGTTCGTACAGAGACGGTACGGACCTTCCCATCGTCATTACATCAGATTTGCCCTCATCTTCCAATGCAGTCTCATTGAATGAGACTAAAGATTCCTCTGCTTCTCAACATCTGTGCATTAACAATAGCGTGACTGAAAGCAACTGCCTTCTTCCTACTATCGCCCTTAAGGTAAAGAAGGGCAACAAAGTTGTTCTTGCTCGCCTTTTGTTGGATTTCGGATCGCAACGTAGTTACTTTAGTAGTAGTGTGATCCGCAGGTTAGGTATAGAGCTTGAGTCTCTTCCATTGTACCGCAACCACATAAAGACCTTCCTCGGTGAACAAGAACGCAATATGCGTTCCGTCGACCTTGAGCTACTACTATGTTGCGATCAATATGCAGGGATGCCTGTTTTTATTGACCCCACTCTTGATATTAGCTTTGATGTTAAGGGACTCAAAGCAGCTGTATTAAATATCAGGAGAAATAACATTGATATAGCTGATGAATTTTATGGTAGAAATTTGGGAGATAGTGTCAATAATATTGATGGTCTTTTGGGAATTGACGCTTTACACCTTTTCAAACACTTCCATGTCGTAAATTGTTTGGGAGGAAGTGCCTTTGAGACGTGTCGTGGTGTCATCCCATATGGACCTGTGAAGGCATTTTTAACGACTTCCCAGATCTCTTCTATTTTTAATGAGGGTACATCATTGCCTCCTCGAAATTCGAACCAACCTTCGAGGTTGTGACAATTTCCTTCCTCGCTTCGAAAGTCGGTCTCCAAAGTGCCGAAGTATGTTGTGAACCTTGTCGTCGATCCTACACCTTCTTATTTCGACCCTTTGATCTACACTCACTCTGATGCTGACCTCGATTTGGGTTTAGAGAATATGTATCGGCTCGAGTCTCTTGGGATTGATGAAAAATCAAACCAAGGATCCATCGACTCTATTTTCATCGACAGATTCGAGAAGGGTATATGTTTTCAAGATGGTAAATACCACGTCGAACTTCCCTGGTACGAGGACGTTCTAAGAGAGGTACCTTCGAATTACAAAATAGCATTGGCTGCTGTACATCGAGTGAGGAAAAACCTTGAGGGTAAAGGACTGGTTTCGGCATATGGAGACGTCTTTCGACAATACCTGAAGGAAGGTATTATAGAACAAATTCAGGTTTCATATAAGGACTTCCATAAATACATATGGATCCCACATCGGCCTATCATCAAAACACAAGCACAGGTGACGACAAAAATCCGCCCTGTGTTTAACTGCAGCTTAAAGGTAGGAGATAGTCCATCTTTAAACCAGGCTTCATACCCTGGTATCGACCTACTGGCTTCATTGTTCAGACTTCTTCTGCAGTTTCGAACCAACAAATTTGATGTGATGGCAGATATTTCCAAAGCATTCCTCCAAATACGTCTTAAGTTGGAGAAAGATAGAAACTTGTTTTGCTTCTTTTGGCAGGAAGGAGAAGAGCTTCAGACGTTTCGTTATACATCGATCATATTTGGGTTGTCTGTAAGTCCATATGTTTTATGCGCTGTTATAAAACATCATGCCCTCAAATATCCGTCTGATCTTTGCTCCTCTCTCCTAATCAACAATTTGTACATGGACAACTTCCTGTATACCTGCTCTTCTGTTGATGACTTGAGGAATATTTTTCATCTCACCACTTCCCGCTTGAGGGAAGGTGGATTCGACCTTTGTTCCTGGAACTCAAACAATCAGGAACTTCGAGACATCTTTAAGAGGGAGAACAAGATTTCTTCTCATCAATGTTCAGAGGAGCGGGTGTTGGGCTATTTGTTCCACATCGATTCAGACACATTTTCCCTGAGTGATTTCAATCTTGGTGAAGTGACTACAAAGCGACAACTTCTTTCAGAGGTTGCCAAAGTCTTCGACCCCTTGTCACTATTCCTTCCCGTTACTATACGTGGCCGCCTTCTTGTAAAGAAGACGTGGGAGCAGGAGATCGGCTGGGACGAAGAGATAGATCAAGAGTTGAAAGGCGCCTGGGGAAAACTTCGAAAAGACTTAGATTCTCTCAAGAACAATGAGATTTCCAAGGTCTTGTTTTGAAACTGATGATTCTGATTTGTCCATCAACCTATTCTGTGATGCAAGTAATTTGTGTTATGGATTTGTCGTCTATATTTCATCAGAGTCACAAGGCCCTAACATCCTTTGGGCC
>SEYY01007610.1:0-2500 GCA_009176605.1 Armadillidium nasatum
TTTATTATTAATTGTTTTCATCATTCTAATTATTGGGTTAAAATAACTATAATATTTTGCTGGTCATTTTACAATTGATCTTAACAGAAACTTAATTTGTTATGTTTAAAACTTTAAAGCCAATTCATTTTATTTTAATTTTATTGCAATTCAAATATTATTGTAAGTCAAATTGTAATTTAATTGTAATTCAAATTGTAATTTCTTTGTAATTCAAATTGTAATTTTATTGTAATTCAAAATTGTAATTTTATTGCAATTTAAATTTTATTGTAATTCAAATTGAAATTTTATTGCAATTCAATTTTATTGTAATTCAATTGTTATTGTAATCGAATTGTAATTTTATTGTAATTCAAAATTGTAATTTTATTGCAATTTAAATTGTAACTTTATTGTAATTTTATTGCAATTCAAAATTGTAATTTTATTGCAATTCAAATTGTTATTTTATTGTAATTTTATTGCAATTCAAATCGTCAATAAATCGTCAATGAAAGACGTTCAATAAATTCAATATTTTTAATATATATCTTGTCAGTCTCAGTCTCATGAAATGAGAAAGTCGTCAGGGACGTAACAAATGTAAATTTTGAGGGTAATTTGTTCATCGATACACAGCAAAATTTGTCCTAACGAATCGTTTGGGACAAGTGGCAAAAAAATTTCACAGCAAAATTTTCAATACAGAAAAGGCATATTAAGAATAAGAAAAGCCGCTTAACCGATTTATTTTCTAATAAGAAAATAAATGAAAAAAAATTTGTTGTGACATTTTTTGTTACTTGTCCCAACGATACATTTGACTGAAACATTTACTGACCAAAAAAATGTCACAGCAAAATTTTCAATAAAGAAAAGACATTAAGAATAAGAAAAGCTGCTTCACCGATTTATTTTCAAATAAGAAAATAACTGAAAAAAATCTGTCGTTACATTTCACTTGTCTCAACGTTACATTTTTAGCAGTGTACGATACCGAATTTGACTGAAACATTTACTGATTTGCGATGAGAACAATACAAGACAATATTATTGTATTGTGGTGATATCAAATGCCTCTAATGATTATTATATATTAAAAAATAATATTAATTCAATTCAGTTAAAGGTAAATGGTTGCTGTAATATATGGAAGTTGAAGTAGTTATTAATTTTATTAAAAAGTAAAGATTTGTGAAAATAATGATAATAGTTATAATAGTAATAAAATTATTCTATGAGTATAAATAATAATAATAATAATAATAGAATTAGTAATAATAATAATAATAATGATAATAATAATAATAATAACGATAATAATGAGTAATAATAATAATATAATATTATAATATATAATAATATAATAATAATAATAATAATAAAATAATAATAATAATAATAATAATAATAATAATTAATAATAATAATAATAATAATAATAATAATATTATAATAAATAATAATAATAAATAATAATAATAATATATTCAGTAGAGGTATTTTAAATCTTCGATTTATTTACCGTAGATTTAAAATAAACCAGAGCGATAAAAATAGCTCGATTAAAAACAAATATTTTTATCATATAATTTCATATTCTTTAATAATTTAAAGGAATTTATTTTTAAATTAAAACCATTATTTTTATTATTATTATTATTATTATTATTATTATTATTATTTTATTTTTTATTATTATTATTATTATTATTATTATTATTATTATTATTATTTATTATTATTATTATTATTATTTATTTATTATTAATTATTATTATTATTTATTTTATTTATATTTTATTGTTATTATTATTATTATTTATTATTATTATTTATTATTATTATTGTTTTATTATTATAATTATATTATTATTATTTTAATTTATTATTTTAATTATAATTATTATACTATTAGTTATAATAATGATAACATTAGTATTACTAATACTACCTTTACGAAATTGTTTAATATTAAAAGACTATTATCATTCTAATAATAATAATCATAAAAATAATAATAATAATAATTATAATATTATTAATTATAATCTACAGAATAATCTAAGTTTTTAAAAAAAGAAGAAAAATTCAAACTCTGATGATTCTTACTGTCTCTGTAAGTTGTTCTCAAGAATTATATTAAGAAAATTGAATTTAAATTAGAAGAATTTTTTTTTTTGGAATTTGGAAGTGAATGAAAAAATTATTATTATTATTATTATTATTATTATCATTATTATTATTATTATTTTTATTATTATTATTATTAATATTATTATTATTATTAATATTTTTTATTATTTTTTTTTTTTTTTTTTTTTTTTTTTTTTTTTTTTTATTTTTTTTTTATTATTTTATTATTATTATTATATATTATTATTATTATTATTATTATTATTATTATTATTATTATTATTATTATTATTATTATTATTATTATTATTATTATTATATTATTATTATTATTATTATTATATATTATTATTATTATTATTATTATTATTATTATTATATT
>SEYY01007610.1:10000-12500 GCA_009176605.1 Armadillidium nasatum
ACAATAATGTAAAATAACAGACAATGGAAAATTATAATTAATTAAACTAAAAAGATTTTTTCATCTGTAATTATATTCTCACAGAAAGAAATGTAAATTTAAGTTATTTTAATTGTAACAATAAATGAGTTTTGTTAACTATTGTAGAACTCAAGTTTATTTAAAATTAAAATATTATTTAATCAGAAAATTAAATTAAAAAAATAATGTTTCAAATTTCGAAATAAAAATATTTTAAACTATTTTATTTTATTTTTTTTTTTTAAAAAAAGAAAAAAAAAAAAAAAAAATTTTTTTTTTTTTTTAAAAATTTAATTTTTTTAATATTATTAAATTTAATTTTTTTTTTTTTTTTTTTTTTTTTTAATCACCACCTCTCACGGGCATAGCCCTATTCAGGGAGAGTTTGTTGGTCTCTTGTTCCAGTATACATTTATGCATAAAGATTAACAAAATTTCTGAAAATAATGAAAACTATCTAAATAAAACGTAAAGGTTAAAGACGTAAATGTTATTGACAAAAAAAAAAAAAAAAAAAAAAAAAAAAAGAAAAAAAAAATCATCATCTTAATATGTTTTACTTCAAATGGATATTCTATGTATCTGTAATGTTCCAATTCATCTTTTGTCTCATATCAAATATAGTTTGAGAAAATGTTTTTAATACAGAAATCAAAGTATTTTATTATTACTATTATTAAAATTATTAAAATTATTATTATTATTATTATTATTATTATTATTATTATTATTATTATTATTATTATTATTATTATTATTATTATTATTATTATTATTATTATTTAGGAAATCAATGTCAGCTTTATATTTTACATTTTCTTTCCAATTCCTTAATTAAAAAGTTTCTTCTGATTTAAATTTAATTTTCTTAATACAATTTTCGAAAAACAACTTAAAGAGAAAGTAAGAAGCATAATTATATTTATTTTCTAACCGGTTTCGTCCTCAAACTTCGAACATCATCAGAGATTGGATTTTTACAGATGAATGAATTAAGATTGTAGTTTAGATTATAAAATTAAGACAGTACGTTAAACGTAATGTTCATGTCTGGTTTGCAGTTTTTAATACGGTAAGCTTCATCTGTTTTTAATTTTTGCACTTCACAAGGGGAGTAAAGAATTTTAAATGATTTTGAAATTTCACATATAGTTGCTTTCCTATGATCAGTAAAGAAGTGTTCGTAAGTTTTTCTGGGCTTAAAAACGATGTTGGTATGGCCTATCTGTCAACCTATAGTCTCGTAACCATTATACGTAGACGTACAGTCAAGCTCAAGGGAAGCAAATTGGTACACGACATGACGATTAACTGAAATGGTATCCTTAGTAGGAAAGCAAGAAGAAAGCGGTCTGCTTTATGGTATAATTTCCCTGTTACATTTGTATTGTTTATAGATTTTGGGTGAGCATCAATTATTCCACGTAGGCATAAAAATCAACTGAATTTGAAGTTTTAAAATAAAAGTTAATTTTATCAGAGTTATTGTTAGTATTTTCCTGATTTCTATAAGGTTTTATTGATAAGTTTTTCTGTTATAAGATAGTGAGAGGTTACAGTTGATTAAATTCCTTCTGATCCTCTTAACTTCAACATCAAATAATTCCCAATCAAAGCACAATTTAAAATATATCATATTAATATTGAGTTTTAAGCGGTTTATCAATCTAATGTCTACATACTTCTGGGGAGTAAGAGCTGTAATTAAGGTATAGACTAGGGATGGAGCGATACCAAAATTTTTACCGATACCGATACTTAAAAATGCCCCGATACCGATACCTAAAAATATGCCGATACCGATACTTTACTCTTGTCCAAAAAATTTACCGATACCGATACTCAAAAATATGCCGATACTGCCCGATACCGACACCGATATTTCACTCCATCCCTAGTATAGACCGTTATCAGTTGACTTGACATGTATGCTCGTTGAAAGGGTTCCATCATCATGAAGTTTTATATCTAAAAAAGTTGATAATTTTATGTAGAGACGTTTCAGGAATGAAAATTAGACAAAATAAACCTTGTAAGCGGTTGATAAATTGAAAATTGTCCTTACGGTTCCTAAAAATAGAAGATAGAGTTGAATGTGTTATTTTCCTAAAATAACACATTCAATAATTATATCATTTATTGAACGTACGACCGAGAGGTAAACCCAGGGAAATGCCACCTTTTTGTAGGTAGAGACAGTCTTGAAAATTGAACGGTGTTTCTGTGCAACTTTTTAATAGTAAAGTTCAAAATATCTCCCCTTCTATTAACATATCAGAAAACCACATACGGAACACCTACACTCATATATATATATATATATATATATATATATATATATATATATATATATATATATATATATATATATATATATATATATATATATATATATATATATATATATATAATTTCACCTGTGATGGGTAAAGGAACACTAAAATTCCCACCAGACTTAGAGAGAAAAGCGGAACCTGGT
>SEYY01007610.1:15000-22500 GCA_009176605.1 Armadillidium nasatum
GCCAGAAAGAGATTGAAGAGAGTTAGTAAGAGCAGGAGAGTTGATGAGACGAAAAGCCCTTGACTCCACTTCTCTAGGAGAGCTGTATGTGTGGAACCACCCCAGATGTGCGAAGCATACTCCATACAGGGGCGAACAACACCCCTATTCAGAGCAAGCAACTGGGGTGGCGTGAAGTAATTCTGAAGGCGCCTCAGAACACCCAACCTCTTAGAAGCTTGTTTAGAAAGAGAAGTAATGTGATCTTTCCAAGAAAGATCACGAGAAAAAGAAACACCAAGAATATTAAGAACAGATGAAGGCTTGAGTTGTGTGTTTTCGAAGAAGATATCATAGTTGTGTGGAAGATTGTGTCAGAGTGGAGAGATGAAGGAATTGAGTTTTTGAGGCATTGAAAACAACCATGTTTTCTCTGCCCCAATTTGAAATACGAGAAAGATCAGAGGTTAGTTGCTCCAAGGCTACCCTTCTCGAGTCTATTAACTGCTGTTGGATGGGACGTTTTTCAAACTGGAAAGAATAATGAAGGGTGGAGTCATCAGCATAGGAGTGGATAGGAGATGAGGTGAATAGAGAGAAGGTCATTAATGAAAAGTAGAAAAAGTGTTGGTGATAGGACAGAACCCTGAGGAACACCACTGTTAATAGATTTAAAGGATGAACGGTGGCCGTCTACAACAGCTGCTATAGAACGACCAGAAAGGAAATCAGTGAGAAGATCACAGAGAGAAGGATAGATTCCGAAAGAGGGAAGTTTAGAAATCAAAGCTTTGTGCCAGACTCTATCGAAAGCTTTCGATATGTCCAGCGCCACAGCAAAAGATTCACCGAAATGCCGAAGAGCGGAGGACCAAGAGTCAGAGAGAAGGGAAAGAAGATCACCAGTAGAGCGTTTCTTACGAAAGCCATACTGGCGATCAGAGATAAGATTTGAAGAATTGAGATGTTTCCAAATCTTCCTGTTAAGGATAGATTCGAAAACTTTAGAGAGAACGGAGGTCAAAGAAATAGGACGGTTAGTTGGAGGGTTGAGAGGGGTCCCCCTTCTTCGGCACAGGTTGAATGAGCGCACGTTTCCAGCAAGAAGGGAAGGTTGAAGTAGAGAGACAAAGACGAAATAGTTTACCGAAGGCAGGGTGCAAGCTCGGAAGCACAAGTTTTGAGAACCACAGGAGGAATACCATCAGGACCATACGCCTTCTTAGTATTAAGCTCAGAGAGAGCAGAAATGACATCTTTAGAAGAAATTCTAATTTTAGGCATAATTGAGTTAGAGGGGGTTGAAGGAGGAGGAATAGCTCCGGAATCGTCTAAGGTTGAATTAGAGGCAAAAGTTTGAGCAAAGACAGCAGGTTGTGCCGTCGGAAGATATTAAAGGAGGGAAAGAGGAAGAAGCAAAGTTAGAGTTGACATTTTTTGCAAAATGCCAGAAAGAACGTGAAGAAGAGGAACCAGAAAGATTATTGCATTTTCTACGGAGAAAGGAATTTTTAGTGTTACGAAGGATAGATTTTGCACGATTCCGGGATGAAATATAAGTAGCGTGAGTTTCTGGAGTTTGAAGACGACGGTAATCCCTGAAGGCAGCATCCCTGCGGCGGATAGCACGAGAACAAGCAGAGTTAAACCAAGGTTTGTTAGGTTTAGTAGAAGGGAAAGAATATGGAATGTATGCCTCCATGCCAGAGAGAATCACCTCGGTAATGCGTTCTGCACACTCCGAGGGACCCCTCCCACGGAAGCAATAATCATTCCACGGGAAATCGAAGAAGTACGACCGCAAGTCCGACCAGCTTGCGGCACCGAAGTGCCACAGGCGTTTCCTTTCCGTAGAAGGGGGTCTTTCCTGCGGAAGACTTGAAGAGATAGAAGAGAGATACAGAGATAAGAAGGTGATCGGAGGAACCCAGAGGAGGAAAGAGTTTAACAGTATAAGGAGAAGGATTAGAAGTTAGGAAAAAGGTCTAGAATGTTGGGTTCATCTCCAAGACGATCAGGGATACGAGTAGGGAGCTGCACCAACTGCTCAAGGTCGTTTTGGATAGCGAAAAGGAAGGCACGTTCACCAGCTGTATCATAAGAACTAGAAGTGCTGACATTGACATATATATATATATATATATATATATATATATATATATATATATATATATATATATATATATATATATATATATATATACATATATATATATATATATATATATATATATATATATATATATATATATATATATATATATATATATATATATATATATATATATATATATATATATATATATATATATATATATATATATATATATATATATATATATATAATATATATATATATATATATATATATATATATTATATATATATATATATATATATATATATTATATATATATATATATATATATATATATATAATATATATATATATATATATATAATATATATATAATATATATATATATATATATATATATATATATATATATATATATATATATATATATATATATATATATATATATATATATATATATATATATATATATATATATATATATATATATATATATATATATATATATATATATATATATATATATATATATATATATATATATATATTATATATATATATATATATATATATATATATATATATATATATATATATATATATATATATATATATATATATTATATATATCTATATATATACAGGAAGAGAGAGGGAGAGAGAGAGAGAGAGAGAGAGAGAGAGAGAGAGAGAGAGAGAGAGAGAGAGTGGTGCAGAAATTTTGTATGACCATAATTTTTCTCAGAAAATTTTTGAAAATTTAATTTCGTTGCCTATTGACCTACCGAAGTAGCAACAGTTTTCTGTGAAAGTAAAATTAGATGTTTTGCCACCATCAGTGTAATGAGTGATTGTATTGTTCTTTTTGCGATATGAAAAAAAAAACCCGATTGGCGACGACGGGTCATTTGTAAGCTGTGTTTGGTCATAAGGCGATAATTCCTTTTATGCTTTTATCTCCTAGTAAGAAAAACGCAGTGCTGAAATTGATTTTCTAAGGCCTATATCTCAAAAGAGTCATCTGCAATTAATCCAGAGCGGAGTTATCTCAGCAGATATCAGAACTAAATGAGACGTAAGTATGTAGTGACTATAAGCAATAGTTCTGTGCGCATTAATTTGCTTTCGAAAATGATAGTTGGATAACCCCAATAAAGAGCTATAATTTACTGGATAAATGAGATTTCTGCATATGTTCTAAACTAAGAACATCAACGAACTGCATATTAATAGAAAGGAAATATCTCCTCCCGTAAATCCAAATTCAACTTGAACGGTCAGATGGTCAACAGAATGTCCGACAGTAGACATAATAAAGAATTTAGCTCTGACTGTGTCGACTCCAAAGTAGAGTAACAGGTGTTCAAGTTGGTCTGGTGGTGTTCTTCTTTCAGAAAAAATGAGTCAAATTGAATTTGTTAATGGTTCTGTCAATCCCCAAGTGTACACAAATATTATCAGGAGGAAACTGTTGCTAGCTGTTCAAGAGAAATATAAGAATGCTGAAAAATACATATTCCGGAATGATTCTGCTTCGTGCTGCAGTGTCTGATCGGTAAAAACAACATGCATGAATCAAATTACATCAATTACAATTGTTATTGATTGTTAATTCCAATTACAACTTTATTGGTTAAAAAAATGGTTGCAAGACATTCATAAGGCGATAATTCCTTTTATGCTTTTATCTCCTAGTAAGAAAAACGCAGTGCTGACATTCATATCTATCTATCTATCTATCTATCTATCTATCTATCTATCTATCTATCTATCTATCTATCTATCTATCTATCTATCTATCTATCTATCTATCTATCTATCTATCTATCTATCTATCTATTATATATCTATCTATCTATATATCTATCTATCTATCTATCTATCTATTTATCTATCTATCTATCTATCTATCTATCTATCTATCTATCTATCTATCTATCTATCTATCTATCTATCTATCTATCTATCTATCTATCTATCTATCTATCTATCTATCTATCTATCTATCTATCTATCTATCTATCTATCTATCTATCTATCTATCTATCTATCTATCTATCTATCTATCTATCTATCTATCTATCTATCTATCTATCTATCTATCTATCTATCTATCTATCTATCTATCTATCTATCTATCTATCTATCTATCTATCTATCTATCTATCTATCTATCTATCTATCTATCTATCTATCTATCTATCTATCTATCTATCTATCTATCTATCTATCTATCTATCTATCTATCTATCTATCTATCTATCTATCTATCGTATTATGGAATATGATTGGTCGGAAGATGTTGAACGAATGATCTGGATCAGCGAGGCAGCTACCGAAAGACTTCTTCAAAATTTAGTTACATAAAGTACCCCATGAAAATATAAAACATTTCATCTTGTTCATTCTCAGTCGTTGTGCAGCAGTTATTAAGGTCAAGAGCTGTTCTATTAAATATTATTATCAACAGATCTTATTATAGAACACGTTTCTATATTTGGCTCACATATACTTGTTATCGTCCCTCATTCTTTCCGGCATTATAGCTGTGGGCTTTTCTTATTTTACCTTCGTAATTTAAAATAAAATCTGTTTTATTATGGCTTAAAGTACTTTATAAAAAATTTTCTTTTTGTTTACTAATAAAACCTAGCCAAAAATGTATTTCTTATTTATTTCCAACAATTCCAGGTTGTAGTTTACCAGTTATTTACCATTTTCAGTACAAAATATCGAATTTGGAATTTTTTTTTTTGCATCTCTCTCTCTCTCTCTCTCTCTCTCTCTCTCTCTCTATCTATCTATCTATCTATCTATCTATCTATCTATATATATATATATATATATATATATATATATATATATATATATATATATATATATATATATATATATATATATATATATATATATATATATATATATATATATATATATATATATATATATATATATATATATATATATATATATATATATATATATATATATATATATATATATATATATATATATATATATATATATATATATATATATATATATATATATATATATATATATATATATATATATATATATATATATATATATATATATATATATATATATATATATATATATATATATATATATATATATATATATATATATATATATATATATATATATATATATATATATATATATATATATATATATATATATATATATATATATATATATATATATATATATATATATATATATATATATATATATATATATAATATACATACGAAGTTAATAATATCCATACATATGCATGCATGCATGA
Source organism: Armadillidium nasatum (assembly GCA_009176605.1). Lineage (NCBI taxonomy): Eukaryota > Metazoa > Arthropoda > Malacostraca > Isopoda > Armadillidiidae > Armadillidium > Armadillidium nasatum. The sequence goes on from SEYY01007610.1 coordinate 20,394, forward strand.
ACAAATGCAAGTATATACATACGGACAAAGCTAAAGGATTTAAGGATCGTAAAGGAAAATCCTATAATAAAGCGCTTCTAAGAAGGAAAAGCAGGAATCCTCTCAATGAGTAATCCTAAAAATAAATCAAGTAATCCTTTCTGTGGTTATTTGGCAAAACAAGTTCGTCGAAAGCAATTGCTTAACATCCACCTTCGGATTCTCTTTCATTGATTTCCTTTGAGCTACAATTCATTCGAGAGAGTTTCTCTTGTTTTGAATAATTATCATAGTATATATATATATATATATATATATATATATATATATATATATATATATATATATATATATATATATATATATATATATATATATATATATATATATATATATATATATATATATATATATATATATATATATATATATATATATATATATATATATATATATATATATATATATATATATATATATATATATATATATATATATATATTATCTCACCTCTGGTGGGCAAAGCCAGTGGCCTACCAAAATTTCCATCAGAGTTAAGGGGAAGGACGGAAACCTTGGCATATTAAAATTAAAGGCCGACGTGACCTGATACACGATGTTCGAAGGTGTGTAAGTCATAGGGAGTTTGGGAAAATAGATGAAGAGAGTGTGTTCCAGACTTTACCTGTAGTGTACATGTAAGATTGAGCATAGCGGTTAAGTCTGGGGTCAGAGAGTTGGATAGAAAAAGGATGAGACTGTGTAGAAAGACGAGTCGCACGAGCCCTTCTCAGTGGAGGACGCATGCGACGAGAGAGTTCAGAAGAGTAATGTCCTTTGTAATAACGATAGTATGAGAGAGTGACGCAACAATTCGACGGGCAGAAAGAGACTGGAGAGAATTAGTGAGAGCAGGAGAGTTGATAAGACGAAAAGCCCTAGACTCCACCTTCTCAAGGATAGCTGTATGAGTGGAACCACCCCAGATGTGTGACACATACTCCATACAGGGGCGATCAACACCCCTATACAGAGCAAGCAACTGGGGTGGAGTGAAGAAATTCTGAAGGCGCCTGAGAACACCTAACCTCTTAGAAGCTTGTTTAGAAAGAGAAGTAATGTGATCTTTCCAAGAAAGATCACGAGAAAAAGAAACACCTAGAATATATATATATATATATATATATATATATATATATATATATATATATATATATATATATATATATATATATATATATATATATATATATATATATATATATATATATATATATATATTCGAATCTTGCCGATGCCGTGGCCGAAGCAAGGGCTCTGTCCTGGGTAGTCTAAAAGTTGCAAAGAAATAAAAAGCACTGAAATTTTAGGTTAAGAAAATTAGATATAATTTTAACCGAGATTAATTAATTAATTAATTTCAGAAAATTACAGATTTTGTATAATAAAAGTAATTTCAATATTGAGGACAATATTGAATATGTCCATTGGTGTAATAAGGTAAATATAATAGTTAATAGTACTAGATTCGTCAATAAAATACTGGTCATAGTAAATTAAGTTTCAAAAGACTTCAAGTAATGAAAATTTAAAAATTTTCAAGAACCTAATTCTTCTGATTCTCTTCTTCGTGGAATATTGTCCTTGCCAACTCATATGATTCAGAAACCAGTACAGGACTTTGTCTGAATTTAACCGAGTTTGATCTGACTCTCACTGAGCTGAATAAATATATGAAAATAAAAAAATTAACATCAACGATGACTCCATTTCCTTCTGGAAGGCAAATAAGAATGATCTCCCCACACTAGCAACACTGGTAAGAGTATATTTGTACCAACCAGCAAGCTCCAGCGCCAGTGGAAGAGAATTCAAAGTAAGGAAATCAATTCAAAAAGATAGAATTGCTTCTATTGCGAAATAATGTCGAAATGCTACTGCTTTTAAAATATAATCTTTGAGCAGTAACATATTCAACGTCAGTAGTGTTGCCAGATTTTTTTAAAAGTAGCTAAATCTGGCACCCGTCAATAGCGCTACATATACTACTAACGTCACTGCCCTTTGTTTCTCAAAATTTAACTCCCTCAAATTCTAAAACTTATGATGTAAATGCTCAAGAAGATTC
>SEYY01007611.1:0-10000 GCA_009176605.1 Armadillidium nasatum
ATATATATATATATATATATATATATATATATATATATATATATATATATATATATATATATATATATATATATATATATATATATATATATATATATATATATATATATGTATAACCACAGTTTTATGCATGGAAGTTATTTAATTCTTAATCGTTTATCTTTTATCTTTATGTATTTTCCAGTTATACATACAAAAAATATATTTTATATGTATTAATATATTAATGAAATAGGGTTCTTGTTGGACGAATTTTTCGTCTTTTGAGCCCAATTAATACACAATTAATATCAATCATTATTATAATGAAGTTTTTAAAACTAAGAAAAAATATTGGATACTTAATTTTAAGCCATAATTTTATCCTAAATTACCTCCTTAGAGATAATAATAAAAATAACAATAAAAAGTAATGGCTGACAATTACAACATTAAAATATCTGGAAGCTAATATTTATTACAGTAATGAAAATGTCAAATAATAGGAATTATAAGAAAAATAAAAATAATAACAATAACAAACAATAAAAATAATAATAACAATAATAACTAATAGTAATAATAATAATAATAATAATAATAATAATAATAATAATAATAATAATAATAATAATAATAATAATAATAATAATAATAATAATATATATAATATAATAATAATAATAATAATAATAATAATAATAATAATAATAATAATAATAATAATAATAATAATAATAATAATAATAATAATAATAATAATAATAATAATAATAATAATAATAATATATATATTTCGGCTGTCGTCGAGAGTGGAGGTGCTTAAAACAGATGGGGAAAGAAAAAGAAGAAGCCTCAGATGGAACAGAAGAGAAGAGAAGAGAAGAGAAGAGAGAAAGGAGAGAAGAGAAGAGAAGAGAAGAGAAGAGAAGAGAAGAGAAGAGAAGAGAAGAGAAGAGAAGAGAAGAGAAGAGAAGAGAAGAGAAGAGAATTAAAGTCGTAGCAATCTTCACAATCAATTCTGAAAAAAGGAAAGATTGTTTACAGAATGCTTTTGAATTGTATAGAAAAGATAATTATTATCCGAAAACTTAAAAATAATAACAAATTTACTTTAAAATATGATTTTACTTAAAATATTTTCAAAAAACAAAATTAAATGAATCTCAATTAAATTATTTTTCAAAATTTCTGGCTGAGCAAGCTAAAACTTTCAGAAAAAATACTTTCGGTTTAGATGTTAAATTCAAGATTGGCATTAAAGAATATAAAATTTAAAGCACGAGTTTGGATTAGGCGACAGAGTTGAATCATGAAGAATATTTCTCCTCATTAACTGAAATTAAAATAACAATATAATAGTAATGAAATATAATAAAATGAAACAGCCTCATTCCCAAAAATAATAGTAGTAACCAAAATAGCCAAAATTAATATATCTAATAGTTATACTAAATAATAATAATAATAAATAATAATAATAATAATAATAATAATAATAATAATAATAATAATAATAATAATAATAATAATAATAATAATAATAAATAATAATAATAATATAATAATAATAAAATAATAATAATAATAATAATAATAATAATAATAATAATAATAATAATAATAATAATAATTCAAATTCAAAAATTCAAAAATATTTATTCAGAGGTATAATTACAGGTTATACATTGTTTCAGTAGGTCCTACTCTACTAGATACAATATTTATAATTAGCTGTACATTACTCTGAAAAGGGGCTTCTAAAGGGAAGCACATTGGTTTCCTTTGAACCCCAAAGTTTAGTTGATAAATATTACATCAATATAATTTGATATCCATTATTATACAAATATGATGCATAAATATAATGAGCAATAATAAATATAGCAATAGCAATAATAATAGTAGTAATAATAAAAGTTAAATAAAATAGTACCTAATAATAATATAAATTAATGACAATTGTAGTTATAATAGTAGCTAGTAATGGTAATAATAATGAGTTAACGACAACAAGAACAATAACAATAGTAATAATAATAATAATAATAATAGTAATGATAATAATTGTAATTATATTATAATAAATACCATCTCCAGTAGTAATACTAGAAAATAGTACAGCATTATTGTTAATGTGTGACGTCGCTAGAATTATAGGAATATCTTCCGCATATATAGTAAAAAATAGTAATAATAATACTAATAATAATAGTAATAATGTTAATAATAATAATAATAATAATAATAATAATAATAATAATAATAATAATAATAATAATAATAAAAGAAGGGACAGCATTAATAATAATAATACTTATAAGGCAATAATAATAATAATAATAATAATAATAATAATAATAATAATAATAATAATAATAAATAACAAAATTGCAAGGAATAGTTACAATAGCAACGATAATAATAATAATAATAACAATAATAGCTATAATAATAATAATAACAATAATAGTAGTAGTAAGTAATAATAATAATAATAATAATAATAATAATAATAATAATAATAATAATAATAATAATAATAATAATAATAATAATAATAATAATAATAATAATAATAATAATAATAATAATAATAATAATAATAATAATAATAATAATAATAATAATAATAATAAATAATAATAATAATAATAATAATAATAATAATAATAATAATAATAATAATAATAATAATAATAATAATAATAATAATAATAATAATAATAATAACAATAATATTGGCAAAGTTGGAATAAGTGTGATATGTGATTTTGGTTAATGGATACCTTCTTTAGTATTTTGAAAGCCAGTGATCTTTGACATGTTTACGAAATGTGGGAAGTGTTGCTGATTCTTGTATGTTTTTAGGATGTCCATTCCATTGTTTAATGCTTTTGTACGATATAACTCTACGAGATTTGGTTAGAGTATACTTTGTTTTGCCTAGTGCACGTGAGTTTATGCTTCGCAGATTTTGTTTTTTACATTCTGGTAATTCATTATTAAATTTGCTATGAGTTCATTTGACATTCCATTTATGACCTCGAAAATGTGAGTAGTCATTGTGAGAGTAAGCATATCTGGTAGTTTGAGTATGGATAATTTTTTGAAGAGCGGGCTTGTGTGTTCATAATAATCGTGAAATACTGATAATATACGAGTTATTTTTTATTTAGTGTTAAGTATGAGCTAGCACATCCCCATACAGGTAGATTATAGAGTAGATGTGGGTAAACAAGGCTGTAATATAGATTTTTTATTATATATTTCGGAACAAAGTCTTTTTACCTTTAGGAATGCATAGGTAGCATATGAAAGTTTACTAATAAGACTATTGATGTGTTTCTTGAAGGAGAGTTTCTCATTTAAAATAACTCCTAATAGTTTTGCAAATGTGACTCGACTTATGATTGTGTCTTTTACTATAACCTTTTGCTTGATAGGTTTTTTAACGTTTGTCATTACTGAGTATTGTGTTTGTTTTGGAGATTCAGAGAAAGAAAGTTAGCCTCTAACCATGTTACAACAATCTCTGATACATTATGTTCTTTTGTGTTTAGGGTATCTATATTATGGTCTGAATCTAAAATAGCGGTATCATGAACGTATTGAGAGTGCAGAGAATTATGACATATTTAGAACTCGTTTGAATATATGTTAAAGAATAGTGGACCCAAAATAGATCCCTGAGGCCCTCTTTGTGAAATCAGAGCGAGGGAAGATAATACATCTCCTAAATTAGCGTATTGTGTTCTACCAGACAAATATGAACAGAACCAGGTTAGGAATTTTTCGAAATGCCAAGCCTGTTTAATTTCTGTAATTTTAAGTTGTTTATACATAGCAAAAATTCAAAACTTGGTCTTGATCCTATTGAGCATGCGTTATATCTCACTGCAATTTTCTCAAATATAGACCAACGAGCTCCTATTTGTGGGTCTTATATCCTGAGGCGAAGAATAATCAGAAATTCTTCTTGTGTTAGAATAGCTCACAATTTTAGTAGAAAAATTTAAAGTTCCATTGAAACCATTTGGCTATATTCTAAAAGTGAGATTGCTTGTTCATTTAACAGTTAACATCATATTTAAAGTCATGTCCACAAGCCTTTAGAATATATGCCACAAATATATATATATATATATATATATATATATATATATATATATATATATATATATATATATATATATATATATATATATATATATATATATATATTATATATATATATATATATATATATATATATATGGCCAGACTCTACTTTGATATCCATGGTATTACAAAAAGTACGAAGCATACGTTAAAAAGGATTCTATATAAAAAAAAAAATCTTATAATAATTTTAATAAGTACGTAAATTATAGTTTTTTGATACGCTTTACAGAATCGTACGTCTGGCATTGACTCTTTTTCTGAGATAAATTTCGCGAATGAGTAAGAAAATTGTAAAAGATGTGAAATATATATATATATATATATATATATATATATATATATATATATATATATATATATATATATATATATATATATATATATATATATATATATATGTATATATATATATAATATATATATATATATATATATATATATATATATATATATATATATATATATATATATATATATATATATATATATATATATATATATATATATATATATATATATATATATATATATATATATATATATATATATATATATATATATATATATATATATATATATATATATATATATATATATATATATATATATATATATATATATATATATATATATATATATATATATATTATATAAAGGATTAAAAAATATTGTGTAATTGCAATTTCTAAATTTCTCTTTTTTTTTAAAAGTTTTGTTCAAAGTTATAAAGCTTTTAATTTGAGAAGAAAAAGTCGCTGTTTGAAGCAAAAGTTTATTAATTTATATTTTTAAAAAAACTTAACTTTTTTTTTTTAAAGTTTTTTTTTTTTTTTTTTTTCTTTTTTTTTTTCCTTCGTTTTTTTTTTTTTTTTTTTTTTTTTTTTTTTTTTTTCTTCTGTTTTTATGTGCGTCCTCCGATGTTGAGTGTGATTTTTTTTTTGTTTTTTTTATTTATTTATCTTAATTTTTTAAATTTGTGTTTGAGTACCTTTAGTGTGTCAGTTTTTTAATTCATTATTATTAATGAATCGGTGGAAAATCTTCGTAATAAAATAATTTGGGTACATAAAGGGCCGACAATAACGGACCAATAATAATCGTCGAAAAAAGTTAAAAATTTTATTGTTTTAATTTTGGTAATTTGTTTGGTGCAGAGTTTATCCTATCCTATAATCCTATAATTTGTTCCTAATAATTTCTTTTTTTTTTCTTTAATTGTGCATTAGCTTAGTTTAATTTAAGTTGTTTAGTTGCAATTAATTCATAGTTCCAGTTAGTTTATTCCATATCTACGTATTTTTTTCATATAGTATAGCTTAGTTAACTTTTTAGTGAACTAATATTTTGCTTTATGGTCCTCTTATTAAGTAGTTTTTCCTATTTGATTTCTAAGTAAATCATGGAATTTCTTTTACAAAAAGTTTATGCTTTTACTATTTTAAATAGTTTTACTTTTATTGTTCATTTATCGCTTGTGTGTGATTTTGAGCAAGTACATGTTGTGTTAGAAGGAGGGTTCCTGTGTTTGGGGGTCAGAAAGGCGGAGGAGAGTGTAAATGTTGGTTTTCAATTGACTTTTCTAATGTCCGTGGGCTTCGTTCTTTTCTAGTATCTGTTGAAAATCACCTCTCTACCTTTTATCCTAACATCTTACTTTTGTCTGAAACCTAGTTATCCAGGGATTCCTTCTCTAGTATTCTTAATATCTCCAACTATAATTTATTTTGCATCATTTAGCTGAAAGGTTAGGATCTTCGCCTATATACACATTAACACCTGTAACAAGTGTCGCAAAACTTGAACCACCTAATTTCTATGTTTTCTAGCTTAAAATCTTTCTTACAACTACTCATTATCTTATATATCTGCTACCGCTCCACAATCTAACAGATTTTCTAGTTCTCTTTTTAATACCTAACACCCTCTCAAGAGTATGTTACATCTTCTTTTCCTATACCAAAACTTAGTAACTAAGCTCCTACTACATTGTTACAGGTGGGGAGGAAACTAAATTATTTATTATTCTCGACGATCAGGAATAGTGAATTAGAGAACCTGCACACATCCCAGAACTTCCTGACCAGTTTTTAAACATGTTTGATTTATGCTTCACCACTACTACTCGTTTTATTTACACCATTTTCTCTTTTATCGGTAATTCTGACCACAACTTTATAGTTCTTTAGATTAGCATTATCTCTCCAGCATACACACCCTGCACAAAACGCAAATTCGGAACTTTAATCTTGATAATTGGGCTGTTGGGAGTTAACGCGTCGCTTCTACGCTAACCATTCTCGGAATAAATCAGACTTTGACACTGGTGTTTTTCGGTGTCCTCTGAAAAAGTGGGACCATGATGGGTGAAAGTTTGAACAGGTTCATTCTCTCTTCGACTAAAAATTTCTCTCTCCACAATCCATGATTCAAGGGCAAGGGCTCTCGTGCTATTCAAGAAAGAGACAGAGCATTTCTGACGTGGAAAAACTTTCTTTCTCGTATCACTTTTACCATTTTATATACTGTATGTTCGGAATCCTTGCAGGGATTTTCTTCTACGAGCCAAGCAAACCTTCACAAAAGAAAGAGAGCAGAACATTTTTGCTCTCCAACTGATAAATATTTCCGACCTCTTGCCAAAGATACCTCCAAACAACTAGTGCAAATCTTACTTTCCTTCTATTTTACTATCTGATAGTTTTGTAGCTGACACTCTTTCTGAAAAGTCTAATCTCTTCAACATTCTTTATTCATCTAATTCTATCCCAGACGATTCCTGCATCCTTCCTCCCACTCTTTCTACCCTAAAGAATCACATATTTCTTTACCTATAAAGTGATATGACAAGGTGCATGGGACTCTAAAATCTATGAAAGTTAGAAATGCTAGTGATCCGAATGGCATTTCTCCCCAGGTTCTGATGGAATGTGCTGTCAAGCTGTCACTTATTTTTGTTCAACTACAACTCTATACCTAAATATAAAACTTTTACTCAATATTGAAAGCGAGCATACGTTCAGCCAATCTCTAGGAAAGGTAGCCATTCAGAACTTTTTAACTATCGCCCTATAGATCTTACTTTCATTCTATCTAAAGACTTTGAAACTATTCTTAATTCTCATTTTCTAGATCATTTGGAATCTCCTTTTCTTCACTCAGGTTTTCTTTATGTCCATTCAAAGCTCGAGGTATATAGCCGACATACTTTCCTTACTTAATGATCAATGGTCTTCTGCCCTTAAGGACTGTGGGGAGTCTTGTGTAATAGTGCTTGGCATATGAAGAGTTTTGACAGGGCATAACATGCGTAACAGTTCTCTAACTTCCTCACCTTTAGGCTTCCTTTTTCTGTTTGCTTACTTATGTCTAGTTTGCTCTAAAATCGCCACATATCAGCTCTTGTTGAAAGAGCAACTCCCCTTCTTTCTCAATTAATTGTAGAGTTCTTTACGGATTTGTTATATACTCTACTCTTTTCCAACTTTTCATCAATGCTCTCCTGAACTTCCTACTCTGTTCATTCTTATGACGATTGCTCAACTTTACTTTTTCTACTCATTTCAAACCTGATCCAACTTTTCCTTCAATTGTTGCTTCTGGTCTTCAACTTTCTGAAACTATTCTTGCCAACCATGAAAGGATTTCTTGAAGGGGCAAAAGCAATCTTGTGAAATTTAACTCTTTAAAAACGTAACTTCTTCACATCTCTCTCTCTCTCTCTTTCAAAAACAACTCCGAACTTTCTTATCTCCTCCGATGCTATGCTTTATCACCTTTTAAACAACATTAACATTCCTAATCTTAACAAAAACAACAAAATATAGTGGAAACCATATATCAGAATGGTTGCTAAAGTAGCTTCAAAAATGTTGGGTTACTGTTCAGGGTGCGGGATTTTTTTCCTTCTCAGCAGTTGCTTCAATTATACAAAGATCTTCATCGTCCTTGAATAAAGTACTGTTTCCACATTTGGAGTGGTTCCGCTTCCACCATTCTTTTGGATATGGTTGAGTCTAAGACTAAAAGAATGGAAAAACTGTCCATTACTTTCCAACTCTTTTGACCCTCCTTCTCTGGGAGGTAATGTTGGTGCACTATCTTTTTCCTATAGATATTTCAGTGGTGGGTGCTCGAGGGAGTTGACTTCTTGCATTCTACCTACATTGTGTCGCCCTCACAGCACAAGAGGTGCTCAAGTAGCTAATAAACAATCTGTGGATATTGCAAATATAAGGTTTGCTCGTTGTGATGCCTCCTTCTTTTCAGCCACATCTTCTTGTGTGAAACTCCCTATCTTCTTCTATTTTTTTTGCTGCATTTAAACTTCCTCTCCTTAAAGCCACCGTCTGCGCTCTCCTAAGCGATATGAATTTCACTTTGGTTTATTTGGGTTTCCAATTATGTTTTTAGTATGCCCCTTCTTAGAAAAGAACCAAGCCCGTGAGTTGTGGTAACATGTAATATATATATATATATATATATATATATATATATATATATATATATATATATATATATATATATATATATATATATATATATATATATATATATATATATATATATATATATATATATAATATATATATATATATATATATATATATATATATATATATATATATATATATATATATATATATATATATATATATATATATATATATATATATATATATATAGGGAGCACCTTTCAGCAGTTTATGGAGACTTGGTGTTATGAAGCGAATTTCACCAATGGGTTAGGGTACGCTGCGTGTGGCGACCAACCTTATAGGTGGTCCTAAGGCACTCGGTTTTGAAGAAATCGGTCCTTTTATCTCTGAGGTTGAGAGGGATGTTCAAGAGGCTAGGAGTTCTTCTTGTCCCCTTGCTGACCGATGTGCCGATTGGTAGGCATGTGATAGCCATCATATCTATTCTGGCATTTTGCAACGGATGCCTCTCTTGGGAAGGCCATTTCAGGGACGAACCACCGTCGAGGACAAAAGGAATTTCCAAACTGTGGTTTGGCAGAGAGTGACGCAACAATTCGACGGGCAGAAAGTGATTGGCGAGAGTTAGTGAGAGCAAAAGAGTTGATAAGACAAAAAGCAATAGATTCCACCTTTTAAAGAATAGTTGTATGAGTAAACGTTTCCAGCAAGAAAGGAAGTTGAAGTAGAGAGATAAAGACGAAATAGTCTACCAAGGAAGCGTTCAAGCTCGGAAACACAAGGATTTAGAATTACAGGAGAAATACCAGCAGGTCCGTGCGACTTTTTAGTGTTAAGCTCAGAGAGAGTGCAGAAATTACGTCTTTAAAAAAAATATATATATATATATTTTCAGGCATAATTGGGTTGGATTAGTTGAAGGACTAGGAAAAACTTAGGAATCTTCTAAGATTGAATTAGAGTCAATCGTTTGAGCGAAGACTTCAGCTTTAGAAGATGGAAAAACAGTAGTTGTACCGACAGAAGAATCTAAAGGACGAAAAAAGGAAGAAGCCAAGTTAGGCTTGACATTTTTTTTTGGGGGGGGGGCAAAATTCCAGAAAGGGCTTGAAGAAGAAGAAACAGAAGGATTATTTCATTTTCAAAGGAGAAATGAATTTTTAATGTTGCGGATAATTGATTTTGTACGATTCCGGGATGAACTATAAGTTGCTCGAGTTTCTTTAGTTTGAAGACGACGGTAATCCCTGAATGCGGCGTATAGCACGAGAACAGGAAGAGTTAAGCCGAAGTTGGTTAGGTTTATTAGAATATATATATATATATATATATATATATATATATATATATATATATATATATATATATATATATATATATATATATATATATATATATATATATATAAATATATATATATG
>SEYY01007611.1:15000-40000 GCA_009176605.1 Armadillidium nasatum
GACTCCAATGATCCAGGAAATGAGAGTTGAGGAGAGTTTCAAAAATTTTAGCCAGAACAAAAGGGAGAGCTATAGGTCGATAGTTAGAAGTGAGAGAGCGGCTACCTTTCTTAAGGGATTGGCTGATCAAAGGTACGCTTCCAGTATTTTTTAAAAGTATTAGTATTAAGGCATAGAGAATGAGCTGAACGAGGACTGGCGCTAACCCAGAAGCATACTCCCACATAACACGAGTGAAAATACCATCTAGGCCACTGTCCTTCCTGACGTTCATAGATTTCAGGATCCCATTTACCCGATCATGAGTAATTACAGGTAGAGATATGGGATACCTGAGAGAAGAAGGAGTAGGAGGAGGGATACCAGAATCGTGCAGGGTTTAATTGGCTGAGAATATGAGATAGAAGAGATTAGCCTTTTCAGAGGGAGTATTAGTTACAGAAAATCAGAGCAAATGAGAGGAGGAAAGGCAGAATTACAGAAGTTATAAGAGATATTTTTGATAAGAGGTTAGAAATTTTTATCAGTAGGAGAGCCATGAAGTTAGCGCACTTCCTTTTTTTAAAAGTACGCTTAGTCCGTCGAAGAGCATCCTTGCAATGATTCCGAGCTGGATGAAAATTGGCGAGAGTGATAAGAGAAGGAGAGTTTTTCCATTCACGATAAGCAATGTCTCTCATTCGAAAGGCAAGAGAACAGTTGCCATCGAACCATGGATTTTGAGGTTAAAAAGATTAATTTGAAGATGGAATGAATATGCCCATCCCATCAATGATATATATATATATATATATATATATATATATATATATATATATATATATATATATATATATATATATATATATATATATATATATATATATATATGTATTCTTATCCATCTCCTTTTACTGTTAAACACTTTCCTCCTCTGGGTTCATCAGATCACCTTGGTATCTCCGTATCTTGTTCTGTTTCTTCAAGTCTTTCGCAAGAATGGCCTCCGCCTTCGGCGAGGAGATGTTTGTGGCACTTTAGTGCTGTTAACTGGTCTAACTTGCGGTTGTACTTCTGTGATTTTCCATGGAATGATTAGTGCTTTCGTGGGAAGGGTCCCTCGGAGTGTTCAGAACGCATTCCCGAGGTGATTCTCTTTGGCATGGAGGCGTACATTCCATATTCTTTCCCTTTTACTAAACCTAGCAAACTTTGGTTTAACTCAAATTGTTCTCGCGCTATCCGCAGTAGGGATGCTGCCTTCAGAGATTACCGTCGTCTTCAAACTTCTGAAACTCATTCAATTTATAATTCATCCAGGAATAGTGCAAAATCTATTCTTCGAGATACCAAAAACTCTTTTCTAAGCCGCAAATGCAATAAACTTTCTGTCTCTTCTTCCTCTCAACCTTTCTTGCATTTTTCAAAAAATGTTAACTCTAACTTTGCTTCTTATTCTTTCCCTCTTCTAGTCTCTTCAGATGGCACAACTGCTATTTTAACTTCAACTAAAGACGAACTCTTCGCTAATACTTTTGCTTCTAACTCTACCTTAGACGATTCCGGAGCTATTCCTCCTCCTTCAACCCCCTCCAACTCATTTATGCCTAACATTGTTATTTCTTCTAAGGATGTCATTTCTGCTCTCTCTGAGCTTAACACTAAGAATTCGCATGGTTCTGATAGTATTCCTCCTACGGCTCTCAAAACTTGTGCTTCCGAGCTTGCACCCTGCCTTGGTAAATTATTTCGTCTTTACCTTTTTACTTCGACATTTCATTCTTGCTGGAAACGTCGCTCATTCAACCTGTGACGAAGATGGGGGACCCCTCTCAGCCTTGCAACTATCCTCCCATCTCTTTAACCTCCGTTATTCCTAAAGTTTTTGAATCTATGCTTAACTGGAAAATTGGGAAACAACTTAATTCTTCTAATCTTATCTCTGGTAGCCAGTATAGCTTTCGTAAAGATCGTTCTACTGGTGATCTTCTTTCCCTACTTTCTGAATCTCGTTTCTCCGCTCTTCGGGGTTTCAGTGAATATTTTGATGTGGCGCTAGACATATCGAAAGCCTTCGATTGAGTCTGGCACAAAACCTTTATTTCCAAATTTCCCTCCTTCGGAACCTACCCTTCTCTCTGTGACCTTCTCTCTAATTACCTTTCCGGTCGTTCTAAAGCAGCTGTTGTAGACGGCCACCGTTCTTCCTATAAATCTATAAATAATGATGTTCCTCAATGATCTATCCTTTCTCCAACACGTTTTCTAATTTTCATCAATGACCTTCTCTCTACTACTTCATCTCCTATACACTCATATGCAGATGACCCCACCCTTCATTACTCCTTTCAGTTTGAAAGACGTCCCTCGCAACAGGAGTTGATAGATTCAAGAAGGATGGCCTTGGAGCAAATGACCTCTGATCTTTCTCGTATTTAAAATTGGGGCAGAGAAAACATGGTCGTTTTTAATGCTTCAAAAACTTAGTCCCTCCATCTTTCTATTCGACACAATCTTCCACACAACTATGATATCTTATTCGAAAACACTGAACTCAAATCATCATTTGTCCTCAATATTCTCGGAGTTTCTTTTTCTCGTGATCTTTCTTGGAAGGATAACATTATTTCTCTTTCTAAGCAAGCTTCTAAGAGGTTGGGTGTTCAGAGGCGCCTTCGTGGTTTTTTTACGCCACCCCAGTTGCTTGCTCTGTATAGGGGTGCTGTTTACCACTGAATAGGGTACGCCTCTCACATTTGAGGTGGTTGCACACATTCAGCTATTTTCGAAAAGGTGGAGTCTAGGGCTTTTCGTCTCATCATTTCTGCTGCTCCTACTAACTCTCTCCAGTCTCTTTCTTCCCTTCGAATTGTTGCATTACTTTCTCTATACTATCGCAATTACAACGGACATTGCTCTTCTGAACTCTCACGTCGCTTACCTCCTCCATTGAGAAGGGCTCGTTCGACTCGACTTTCTACACAGTCTCTTCCTTTCTCTGTCCAACTCTCCGATCCCAGACTTAACCACTATGCTCACTCTTACATGTGCTCTACTGGTAAAGTCTGGAACACACTCGCTTTATCTGTTTTCCACTTCTTCCTTTGACTTGCACACTTTTAAAAGCCCTGTATCGGGTCACGTCGGCCATTAGCGATCGGATCCGGAATATTGAACTCTGGTGGAATTTGGCAGGCCTTCTGCCTTTGCCCACCGGAGGAGACATAACATATATATATATATATATATATATATATATATATATATATATATATATATATATATATATATATATATATATATATATATATATATATATATATATATATACCTCTGGTGGGCAAAGGCCAGAGGCCTACTAAAATTAAACCAGAGTTATTGGGAAAGACGGAAGAATGGTCAAATTAAAGGCCGACCTGACCTGATACACGACGTTTGAAGGTGTGTAAGTCATAGGAAGTTGGAAAAATAGAAGAAGGGAGTGTGTTCCAGACTTTACCGGTAGAGTACTTGTAGGACAGAGCATAGCGGTTGAGTCTGGGGTCAGAGAGTTGGACAGTGAAAGGATGAGACTGTGTAGAAAGTCGAGTCGAACGAGCTCTTCTCAGTGGAGGAGGTATGCGACGAGAGAGTTCAGAAGAGCAGTGCCCATTGTAATAGCGATAGTATAGCATGAATGCCACGAACTAGAAAGTGCAAGAAAATGTTAAAAAGTGCTAGAAAAGCTAGCATGACGTTACAGGGTAATTTGTGTGTGTGTGTGCTTATGTGTGTGTAAATTAATCACCCTTTCATGTTTAAGAGTTTTACAACGTGAAGGTATAAAATGTTCATATTACTTTAATAAAAAAATAAATTAAAATGAAAAATAAAAAAATAAAAAATAAAGGAATAAAAATAAAAAATGAAAAATAAAAATAAATAAAAATAAAAATAAATAAAAATAAAAATTAAATAAAAATAACAATAAAAAATAAAATGAAAATTAAATAATAAAAATAAAAAATAAATAAAAATAAAAATAAAATGTTTGCTTAAGTTAAATAAAAAATATCAAGTTAGGGTTTCAGTGATGATCATTTGGCATATATTTGTTATAGCATCTCTTAAATCATCATCAAGGGTGCGTGGACGATTTTTGTACACAACAGATTTGAGATGGGCCCAAAGGAAATAGTTTAGTGAGCTAAGATAAAGTGATCCTGGTGGCCACTCCATCGGTCATATCCAACCAATTAATTTACTAAGAAAGGTCTGGTCAAAGGGTCACATACGCATGTTGCATAATGCGCAAGAACTCTTTTCTGCTGAAAAAAACTTTCTGTCGTCGACGTATGGGAAAATCTTCAAGATTGTCAAACAAGAAGGTTTGCAGTAATTCAAAATCGGTTTCAGCAGGGACATATCATTGAAGAAGTATGGGCCAATGAGTTCCTTCTCTCAGATTCCAACCCACCCCTTTTTCCTCGGGTTGTGCTGTGTAGTCCCTCCACATTCATATGTAGATTGTTACCTGACCAGTAGAGCATATTGTGCCGGTTCGCCTGTCCATTCAAAAGAAAAATGGGTTAATCACTGATAAATATTGATGAATCCATATGTGTGCGCATCTATTAACAAAATTCTATCCGCCAATCTGTATCATTACCATTATCATTACCGTACTTTGTGCGGATGAAAAAATTTGAACGTCATGAAAATATGATGCACTGATGATTAACTTGTTTACCTCCTGGCTTATTCTTCTGACTGATTTTAAAGAACTTTTCGCAACTCTCCAAAATTATAGTGGATGTTTCTTCAACAATTGCACTCCTTGGTCATCCACATCTCGGACAATCAGCAACTGAGTCAATTTTTTGGAAGCGATTAAATTAAACAGCAGACAGTGATATGACTCAATATTTGTCTCTCATGGTGGCACGGTTGAATTCATCAGTTACTGAGCAGTGTGCAGCCTCTTGTTATACCAAACATGAAAAGAAGGTGAATTCTTACTTTTAAACTTATTTCTTAGCCATAATGCAATCTGCAAGCTGGAAGTAAATTGCTTCAGTAAATTTTTTTAAAAATCTGTATGGTGAGAGACATCTGAGACTCACATTTTGATGGCGGAGCCGACTTTATTCTGATGAACCTAAACCTTTAGGTTTAGGAGTCGCGTCAATGAGAAGGCATATTTTCATTATTATTATTATTATTATTATTATTATTATTATTATTATTATTATTATTATTATTATTATTATTATTATTAAAAAAAATTTTAAAGAAAAAAAAATACACTTCATACGTATTAAAAGCAGAAAATGAAAACATAAAGTAAATGTTTAATTAAATCCTTTAAAGCATTTAATCCACTGTTCATTTCATCGTAAAAGCGAACTCAGTCTCTACCATTGGTTAAATAAAAACAAATAAATCAACTTTTCATATGAATCTTCATTCCTTTGGAATTATCAAATTACTGAAAAATAAATGAAGCGCGTCAAGATAATCAAGATTTTTTATTTCTTTATTGATTTTTCATGCTTTTTGTCTAAAACTCTTGCCTTTACATTGCTGCATAATCTGTTTTCTCTTGAATTATAATTATATTTCCTTGTGCGTATATATATATATATATATATATATATATATATATATATATATATATATATATATATATATATATATATATATATATATATATATATATATATATATATATATATATATATATATATTTTCAAGATTTTAAAGTCTGCTATAACTTCTCACAGACTATTTTCTATATAGAAAATTAATGTCTGCTATTGGACTCGAACCTACAACCTTTAAGATGGTAAGTCTAGCGCGCTAACCACTCTGCTACGGCAGTACAAAAGGGAATCGAATTGGAACTTGCTTACGTTCTACATTTGTGACGTCAAGCCCAAAGGACTCCCCCGACTAGAACACGAGCAAAGGGCAGCGAGGTCAAAGGTCGTGTCCAACACACAATTCACATTTTCACTTTAATTTAACATTTGTATTAAAAATTTTATAACAATAAATATATATATAATATATATATATATATATATATATATATATATATATATATATATATATATATATATATATATATATATATATATATATATATATATATAATATATATATATATATATATATATATATATATATATATATATATATATATATATATATATATATATATATATATATATATATATATATATATATATAGAACATTTATCTATGAATATTGGTGAGAGAAGAGACCCAATTGAAATGGCTGGTCTATTTCAAGGTGATATTAAACTTACAACTCCAGATGAAATCAATAATTTTCCTCAAATGGTAAGTACATTATTTTTTTAATATTATTATTCATACCAAAGTTCTTTAAATGTATATATATATATATATATATATATATATATATATATATATATATATATATATATATATATATATATATATATATATATATATATATATATATATATAAACAGCTGTTGTAGATGGCCACCGTTCTTCCTTTAAATCTATTAATAGTGGTGTTCCTCAGGGTTCTGTCCTATCCCCAACACTTTTTCTACTTTTCATTAATGACCTTCTCTCTATTACCTTATCTCCTATCCACTCCTATGCTGATGACTCCACAATTCATTATTCCTTCCAGTTTGAAAAACGTCCCACCCAACAGCAGTTGATAGTGGTAAATAATTTGTAATAATAAGTGTATTAATAAATAATAAGTGTAGCCTTGGAGCAACTAACCTCTGATCTTTCATTTATTTCAAATTGGCAGAGAAAACATGGTTGTTTTCAATGCCTCAAAAACTCAGTTCCTTCATCTCTCCACTTGACACAATCTTCCACACAACTATGATATCTTCTTCGAAAACACACATCTCAAACCTTCATCTGTTCTTAAAATTCTTGATGTTTCTTTTTCTCGTGATGTTTCCTAGAAATATCACATTACTTCTCTTTCTAAGCAAGCTCCAAAGAGGTTGGGTGTTCTGAGGCGCCTTCAGAATTACTTCACGCCACCCCAGTTGCTTCCTCTGTATAGGGGTGTTGTTTGCCCCTGTATGGAGTATGCTTCGCACATCTGGGGTGGTTTCACACTCACAGCACTCCTAGAGAAGGTGGAGTCTAAGGCATTTCGTCTCATCATCTCTCCTGCTCTTACTAACTCTCTTCAATCTCTTTCTGCCCGTCGAATTGTTGCGTTGCTCTCTTTACTATCGCTATTA
The DNA here is from genome assembly GCA_009176605.1 of Armadillidium nasatum. Lineage (NCBI taxonomy): Eukaryota > Metazoa > Arthropoda > Malacostraca > Isopoda > Armadillidiidae > Armadillidium > Armadillidium nasatum. The sequence goes on from SEYY01007611.1 coordinate 22,230, forward strand.
CAACAGACACTGCTCTTCTGAACTCTCTCGTCGCATACCTCCTCCATTGAGAAGAGCTCGTGCGACACGCCTTTCTATACAGTATTATAGAAATAAATATTACATTATAAAAAATAAAAAAAAATAGGATGAGAATCCTTTCTCTGTTCAACTCTACGACTCCAGACCTAACCGCTATGCTCAATCTTACATATACTCTACTGGTAAAGTCTGGAACCCACTCCCTTCATATGTTTTCCCAACTTCCTTTGACTTGCGTACTTTCAAACGCCGTGTATCTGTACACGTCGGCCACCATTGACCATGATAGATCTTTCCAAACTCCGGTGGAATTTGGTGGGCCTCTGGCTTTTGCCCACCGAAGGAGATATAATATATATATATATATATATATATATATATATATATATATATATATATATATATATATATATATATATATATATATAATATATATATATATATATATATATATATATATATATATATATATATATATATAATTAGCAATCGATTTGTTCCTTGATTGGGAGCCTTATACATATGATTAATCATGATGAGGCAGCATCATGCAAGATCAATTATTATCATTTATTTATGATTATATAATTGAATAAATAATTGCGTATATTAAAGGACGACACTTCCAACTATTCCTAAATCCATTTTCAAATCTTCTAGAAAGAGAAAATAGAGAAACAAATTAACACTAGAACAGAACATTATAAATAATGAAAATAAATCACAATATTATAAATAGTGTGGGAATATATAAGGAAATATATGCTTATACTGTTTTTTAAAAATTAAATATCATAATGAATATCAAAAGTAAGCAAAACTTGGTTAGGTAATATATAAAATAGTTTGATGTAAACATAATGCAAAATGAACAGGTTTTTAATTTGTGTAACGCAGGAAATAAATTAATATATATATATATATATATATATATATATATATATATATATATATATATATATATATATATATATATATATATATATATATATATATATATATATATATATATATATATATACCAACTTACACACGGACATGTCATGTGATTAACAAAGGATCAAAGGTCATGGAAGAATTTAGTTGGGGCTTCAACAGCTAAATATATAAATATTTTAAAATCTTTCAATCGCAGTCATAAGGGTTGGAAGCTGAAATTTTAAAATCTTTAGAGCGCAATGGATGGTCATTTGAGTGGGAATGGTCATGAATGGCTGAAAATTCCGGAGAGGAAGATTGAGGACGGGTTCTGAAAGAAGTACCAAATGTTTATAAGTCATCAGGGGTGTAGTTGTTAGCCGATCTGGCCTTCGTAACAGAAGTCGTATCCTTGGCACTTAAATATATATATATATATATATATATATATATATATATATATATATATATATATATATATATATATATATATATATATATATATATATATATAGTTTAAATAGGTCTGTTCTTAGGGAACCTTAATTTAATAATAAATAATGTTGCTAGCAATGCAGAAAAAGATACTCTTTTATTATGCTTTAAAAATAGATGCTTAAGGCAATATGAAATTAACAATTAACAGTTATTAAAATAGGCGTTTCCGGTTATCTAAACCCATTATCAATATCATCTGTAAATGAAATAAAATAAGTAACAATCAGAATAAATATGAGATAATTATAAGCACAAATTAACAAATTAATAGAACTAAGAATTTTATCAATAATTAAAATAAAAATAAAAAGAAATATCAACTACAAATTAAGCAAACTAAACTATTGTGAACAAAGTAAGAATACAAATTAACAAATAAGCAAATTGAGATTTTGTCAAACAGGTTGTGGTCTATAGTTACTTGGTTGTAAAATTTCGAAATTAGGTTGAATTGGAGGAAAAAAAGGTCTAGGAGACTTCTCTTTTCATAAGGAGTATTACCATCAAATCCATCATTAGGAATAAGATGAGTAAAGGCAGATTTATAGAAGTTATTAGAGATGTTTTTCGCTTGTGCCAAGAAATTTTTTCCTGTTGAAGAACCAAGAAGGTCAGCGCACTTTCTTTTAATGGAAGTGTGCTTGGACCGTCGAATAAAATCTCTACAACGATTTCGAGCTGAAAGAACATTTGAAAGAGTGATAGGAGAAATGTAGTTTTTCCATGTACGATATGAATTTCAGAAGAGCAAGTACCATCGAACTGAGTTTTTGGTAGAAAAATATTTAGTTCAATACGGAATGAATCTATTCATCCCATGAAGTATTACTGCCCCTATTTTTTCAGCAGACACAGAGGCCACCTCCGTGTCAAAATAGGATTCATTCCAAGAGTAATTAACAAAAAGGAGGTGCAATGCCCCCGAAGTAGTCAGATTAAAGTGCCAGAAAGTACGTTTAGTGCATAGTAGATTTGCTGGAGAAAAAGCATCATATCTAATAGCTATCAGATTATGGACAGAATTACCAATACGATGGAAAAGGGTGTATATATTTACGGGAGAGGGAAGTAGCGATCCCGAGGGGTGGATTAGCCCCCACTACACCCCTATAGGGTATATGGGAAGTTAAGGGCATTTTCCATCTCACTCTGTGCCCAATAGTACGTACCATCTTGGGCTCATTTCCACATTCTTCTACAAGGAGTTGGCTCTCTTATAGACACACAAAAATACATTATTTCAGACAAACATGCATTAAATAGACAAAAATAAAAGAAAAATAGCGTCCATAGCAGTAGACTCGAAAAAGCCACGAGGGGCGGCTTCAAAAATTAGCTCTTCATCCACCCCTTTCCACGTCACCACTTGGGAGTTGGTGGCCTCCGGTGATGGGGTTGGCGCTACCAGGACTCCGCAGACGGCTAGACCTGATGCACGGTCCATTTTTTTCATAAACGTCTGCAGCATTCTCTGTCTCTTTTCTAATTTCCACTTTTCGAACAAAATCTTTCTTCTTCTAAACCTTATCAGTGTTTCTTAACTGAAACTCAGGTGTCTGAGTGCTTTGAAAGTAAACCTACTAAGTCTCCTCTTACTTTCACTATCCTCAATTTTCAGCTAAAGACGGTTAATGTGTATCGCACATCGATGTTGTTTGTTTACGTGTCTCTATTTTGGAATCTTCAGAATTTTCAACATTGAGGATTAAGCTCTCTTGTCAATCTACGATTAAATTAATTAAATTCAATTGTTCTGTTAAATTATCTCCTAATCCTACTGACTATTCTAAATTCTTCGACTATCTAAACTAAAAAAATAGAACACATTCTTTCTTTTATCCTTTCTCGGAAATCATCATATTAGGGGATTTCAATGCTTACTACCGCGAATGGCTTTCTTTAAGATCTCATGATGCAGTTCTCTTAGTAATCCAAAGCGACCTTGAAGAGTTGGTGCAGCTCCCTATTCGTATTCCTGACCATCTTCGAGATAAACAAAATATCCTAAATGTTTTTCTAACTTCTAAACCTTCTCTTTATACTGTCAAACTCTATCCACCTCTTATCTCTGTATACTCTTCTATTTTTTCAAGTCTTCCGCAAGAAAGACCTCCTTCTAGTTAGAAGAAATGTTTGTGGCATTTAGGTTCCGCAAGCTGGTTGGACTTGCGAGCGTATTTCTTTGATTTCCCGTGGAATGATTATTGCATCTTTTGAAGGGATCCCTTGGAGTATGCAGAACGCATTACCGATGTGATTCTCTCTCTGGCATGGAGGAGTACATTCCATATTCTTTTCCTTTTATTAACCTAACAAACCATGGTTTAACTCTGCTTGTTCTCGTGCTATTCGCCGCAGTGATGCTGCCTTAGGGGAATACCGTGGTCTTAAAATTCCAGAAATTTATGCAGCTTATATTTCATCCCGAAACAATGCAGAATCTATTTTTCGAAATGCTAAAAACTCTTTTCTCTCATGAAAATGCAATAATCTTCCTGGTTCTTCTTCTTCACGCTCTTTCTAGCATTTTGTAAAAAAATGTCAACTCTAACTTTGCTTCTTCATCATTCCTTCCTCTTGTATATTCTGACGGTACAATAGTAGTTTTATCATCTTTAAAAGCTAAACTCTTCACTCAAACTTTTGCCCCTAATTCAATAGAGCTATTCTTCTTCCTTAAACCCCCATCAACTCATTTATTCCAAAAATTGTAATTTCTTCTAAAGATGTCATTTCTGCTCTATCTGAGCTTAATACTAAGAAGTTGTATGGTTCTGACGGTATCCCTCCTGTGGATTCGAACCAATTAAGTATTTGGAGGTTACTGCATGAGAAACAGTTACACCCATACCACGTTCAACATGTGCATACTCTATTGCCACGTGACTATGCTCCTCGTGTTGTTGTCAATGGTTTTTGGAAAAAGTTATTGACCCAAGCTTTTTATCGAAGGTTTTATTTACCGATGAGGCTCTCTTTACAAGAACAGCTATCGTTAACGTTCATAACGAACACACTTGGGCAGAAGAGAATCCTCATGCCATCAAACAGAATCGTTCACAACATCAGTTTTCAGTAAACATTTGGGCAGGAATTTTAAATGATGATCTACTTATGTTGGAGCTTCCTCCCAGGATTAATGGCATAATCTACCTAAACTTTTTGAAACATGATCTCCGTACCTTGCTTGATGATGTACAGTCGTGAACAAAAGTTCGTTCCCATTAGGCTGGAAATAAATATTTATATAAAATGGGGATCATTTCAGGTTCAGCCAAAAACAGTTCAATTAAGCCCCTCTCAAAGTTTTTATTGTCTTTTTATTCAAAATAGAGCTTTTATGAAATGATTTCCATTTTATATAAATATTTATTTCCAGCCTAATAGGAACGAACTTTTGTTCACGACTGTACCTCTTCAGTTACGCCACAACATGTGGTTTATGCATGATGGGGCTCCTGCACACTTTAATGCTGCAGTTTGTGAACACCTGAATGACACCTTTCCCAATCAATGGATAGGTCGAGGTGGCCAAGTTCCGTGGCCAGCAAGATCACCAGACCTAATTCCTTTGGATTATTACCTTTGGGGACATTTAAAGACCTTAGTATACTCTTCTCCAATCGGCACCGTTGAAGACCTACGATTAAGGATTATGAACGGAATTGAAAAGATCAAACAGATCCCTGGAATATTTGACCGGGTCCGACAATCGATGAGAAGACGCCTGGACTCGTGCATTGGGAACAACGGAGTTCATTTTCAACATCATCTTTAGTCTTTTGATATTTTTTGTAGGTGCTTTAGATACAGTATGTTTATGTTGTACAAAATTAAACTTATGATACAATAATAAATGATTATTTACACCTGCTATTACGAATAAGTTATTCGTACCTCAAATACTTTTAACATCCGCCATTTTTAAATTTAGAGTTTGTAACTTACTTGCTTTCGTAGATATAAAATATTTAGTAACAAACACATACAGACAGCCAAACGTAAAACTAAGCACATTACGTCATACTTTTACAGGAACTTTTTCCTTTATTTTTGTCTGTCTTTTCAGATACAAAAACGTTTTACCATAATTTTGAAATACCCTGTATATATATATATATATATATATATATATATATATATATATATATATATATATATATATATATATATATATATATATATATATATATATATATATATATATATATATATATATATATATATATATATATATATATATATATATATATATATATATATATATATATATATATATATATATATATATATATATATATATATATATATATATATATATATATATATATATATATATATATATATATATATATATATATATTTTTTAACGATTGAATAAATAGTTTTTCCTTTTCTATTTCTTTTAAAGATGTCGAAGCATGTAAACTTAATTAGAAATGCTGTTTTAGATCCAAAGAGAAGATGGACAAATGGTGTCATCCCTTACGCAATCTCAAAATCGTACGGTATAATGAATCCCTTTTTTTTAAATGTAGTAATAATAATATTAATTTATTTTTCAGAATATATTCAAGTTCATTTTCTAAGATTTAATGCTTGTGTTTTGTTTCAATGAAAAATTAAAAATTACTTTCTTTTTAGCGAAATTTTTACTGACTTAAAATCTTTTTGAGAATGAAACAAAATATACATTCTTAAAGCGTTTCTGTCTGAAAATATTTCTTTCACCTTCTATCCTTCTCCCTTCCCCTAAAAAACTTAAATTATTTTTGTTAATTTGATACAGATCCCAACGAAAGGAGCATCGTGGCAGCTGCAATCAAAGAATTCCACAATAAGACATGCATCAGATTCGTTCCCCGAAGCAATGAAAAGGATTATATTCACATTCTAAAAGGAGACGGGTAAACAACAAGCATATTAAGGTTCTCGTTTTGGGAATCATTTTTAGCAGAGGGATAAAAAGAAAACTAAATGGTGGAGGAATAACTTTTTAGATTTTTTTTTATTTAAAAAAAAAAGTTCGGATATACTCGAAAATGAAGTAGAATGTTCTTAGATTATGTAATTTAAAAGTCATATTAAATTGCAAAGTTAATGTTATATATATATATATATATATATATATATATATATATATATATATATATATATATATATATATATATATATATATATATATATATATATATATATATATATATATATATATATATATATATATATATATATATATATATATATCATTCGAAAGGAGTCATTGTCAGTTCCATTACCAAGTGAAGGGAAACGAGGGGAGTGCCAGTGCCAAACGAGGGAAAACGAGAGGAAAGTGAGGGGGGGGGAGTAATTGACCCACGAGCTATTTCCTTAGGTATTTTTAATCCGAAAATTAATCGAATAATCCGATAATTAATCTTGATAATCCCTTTTATTAATTATATTAATGAATTCATCCCCGCACCTTTTTGACCTTTCTAATCACTTGCCGGATGACTCTTTTCTCTCAGTGCCATTTGTCGCTTGCACTGGCACTCCACTCATGCTAGGTGGGAGTAGTCTAGCCAAAGGTGCTACGTGCTAGAAAGTGTTGGAAGTTGCTGGAATAAGCTAGAAATGGCGCTCAGGAAAGAGCATGAGTTATGCTCTGGCAATAGTATTTGAGGGACATGAGTTCCAAATAAAGGATAGCACGAGCCTGGCGGAACGTACAAAGGAAAAAAGGCGGGGATTAACTTCCGGCCACATCCGATGATTCTTTGGCTACATCTATATACATCTGTGACTAATCAGGATGCAGGTACTCTCGGTGATGATGTTACCTGCGCATGCGCATGTGTATGCGCAAATACACACACCTTACCCTGTGACGTCATGAAATTGGCTATCATGAGAATATGACGTCATCCGACCGCCATTTTTTTCTTGATCACGTGGATTTTATTTAAAACGTTTCTCACTTGACCACGTGATTTCTGTCCGCCATCTTGAATTTTGTGTCAGCCATCTTGCATCTTGTATCCGCTATCTTGGATTTGGTTTCCACCATCTTGGATTTGGTCTCCGCTATCATGGATATGGCATGAGCCATCTTGGATATGGCATAAGCCATCTTGAGTTCGTGTCAGTCCTTTTTAATTTTCCAAACAGGTTGATTACATTTCCGTAAATTTCTTCCGCAATTTAGAATTTAATTTTGAACTTCTGTCAGCCATTTTTTTCTTACATATATATATATATATATATATATATATATATATATATATATATATATATATATATATATATATATATATATATATATATATATATATATATATATATATATATCCTTGTCTCAACTACGAAATAATTCCTAATAATAATGATCACAAGCATACAATTTCTTTTTACTATTTACATACGTATAGACATATACACACACATTTTTTCCTCATAACATCATTATTATCACGTGACTTTGAATCCAAAGGACTCGGAGTTTAAAAAATTCAGAATCCGATTGATTTTCAAGTCCATAACCGAAGGGAGGGCCCCATCCGGAAGTGGACGGCGTGTCGCAGCAGACGCGGAATAAAGCAAAGTCTCACTCCAATGCATGGAAAAACATTCATGACGTCATCATCATCATGACGTGAATTTTTATTTTTTGAATAATTTATTTTTAGAGGAATATTAACCCCTTTTTAGAGTTTTTCATTCATCGACAACACTGCATATTTGCTAACGTATTTTCAAATACGATTATAAAAATATTGTGACGTCATGACCATAAATTTTGGCGATATCATACTTTTCTTTATTTAATAGTATTCAAATCCAGACTTGATACTTTTTATTTAATTTAAAGAGTCATCTCTGAATTTTTATCTTTTATTTTATATTTTCCTTTTTGTTTTTATATTTTATCTTTTCTTCTTTTTTCCGTTTTCATTTTTACTTTTATTTTTTTCTTTTTTATTTTCTTTTTTTTCCTTTTATTTTTTATTTTTATTTTTATTTTTTTGTTTTTTTTACATTTTTTTCCCTTTTTCGTATTATTTTTTTCTTTACTTTTATTTTTATTTTTTTTTATTATTTTTTTAAAAATTTAAAGGAATATTTAATACCTTCACGATGTAAAACAATTAAACATGAAAGGGTGATTAATGTAAACACACAATGTTCATTCTCGTGCATACGTGCATCCATGTTCTGCGTAAATAAAACATGAAATATCAACAACTCAAAGAGGGAAAGTAAACAAATAACTTTTTTATTTCATTTATTAAGTAATTACTAGCGATATAATCATTCGCATACAAATTTTAAATATTAAATATATTAAATGTATTTATAAATAAATCCAATATAATCCGCACAAGCTATAGTTGGGCGGTTGTACAGGAAAACACAATGTCTTTACAGGATGAATATTTTTTATTTTTTATTTTTAATTTTCCTTAAAAAATTCTGGATTTAGTGAAGCATTAAATTAACATCATTATTTTTATTTTCATAAACGGAGATTGAATGCCCATCGCTAATAATTTGAGGCGATGTATTGAAGATAAGCCCTGAATCTATTTCCAACTTCAGTGAAACGAGTTCATCACAGGCAAACACGCCTAAAAATCTCTTTTTCCTTTTTAAAAACGTTTAACATTTCTTCTACGTTCATCTTTAATAATTCAAGATTATATTTCTTACACAGTCAATCTCGATGACTTGAGGATGTTCCATATGTACCAAGACTGACATAAGAGAGATCAATGCTTTGTTATTCTTAGTCCCAATGTTCATTTTCCTACAAAGTTGAGATGATAAGCATTACAAACTGAAAGATCAGGTGTAAGATCACAAGCATACGTTAATATTTTCAACATATGAATTCAAATCAATGCCTGTCCCGTTATCACCAACGGTTATAGTATGAATGCATTCCATTGTATAACATCTCATAACTTCTTCAGTATGATTGACTGTTTACATGCGAACTGATGCCCTTAAGGGAATAAACATCCGCTATACCTTCAAAGGAAACTTATCAAGGATTTGGCTAACATCTTAAGCAGCTAAGCATCCCTATACCCCTCTATGGGGCCAAATAATAATAATGTGTGTTTGTGAGCTTTGCAACAAATGTATTAGTAAAGAATATGATTAGGAAAAGAAAATTAAAGATTCAAAATAGAAATAGGATGACATATTGAACAAGTTATTAAGTTTTAGGCTATGTGTGTTTAAAAATGTTTTTATATAATAATAATAATAATAATAATAATAATAATAATAATAATAATAATAATAATAATAATAATAATAATAATAATAATAATAATAATAATAATAATAATAATAATAATAATAATAATAATAATAATAATAGAAAATGAGAGAGTAATAAAGATTGTACAAGAATAATGAATTAGTAAAAATAATAAATTCATCGGATTATGCATTCAACAAGGTGACTGAGGTATATATTAAACATGCCATATATTTTACAGCATCGTATATTTCAAAAGGTATAAACAGGTTAACCTTTGGAAGCTCGTGATGGCGATGAAATGGATGCTGGTGCTGGGCTCTGTGTGTGCGTAGTTTTGTCTAGGTGCACGAGCGGGTAGGTGTGATCACAAACCTAGTTTAAAAAGAAAGGGTCTAAGCTCCTGAGGATTAACTCCCTTTACCCCTATTAGGAGCCTCATACTTCTTCTCAGGCTTTCGCGTTTGTACGTATAATTGTTTAATCTTTTTAGCTTTTAAATTTTGTAACTTTTTTTTTTTTTTTTTTTTTTTTTTTTTTTTTAACTTTTCCTAGAGAGTCGTGGGAAGGTTCAGGGGGACTAGGAGGGAGTCGGACCTCAAAGGAATATAAGGCTTATTTTGTTTTATCTCTTCAAATATTCTGAAAGAACGGACAACTGCTACAGTAGCGAGAGATTTCTGATATTTCGGAGCTGTTAAATGATCTGAATTTCTGTTGTACTTTTCTGATTTCAGCTGAATAAATACTGATTTCTTGGGAATGTGCAGAGCGCACAATTGTAATTATAATCTCTTGTTTGGTGGAGTAAATGTCACATTCTTCCCTTCAATTAAACCTAACATACTTAAGTTTACCTCTGCTTTTTTTCTCATATTATTTGTAGAAAGGATTCTGCCTTCAGTCATTCCCAAAATCCTAAAAATAATGATTCTTATATTTCATTCCAGATTCGAGAAAAATTTTTACTCCGCAACATCAAAAACTCATTTCTTTGTCGTAAATGAAAGAATGTTTCTGGTTCCTTTTCCTCACACACTTTCTGGTACTTTTTTGCAAACAACGTCAACACTAACTTTGCTTCCTTCTCTTTCCCAAGAGTAGTATATTCCGAAGGCACAGCTGCTTTTTTGCTTTCTGTTAAAACTGAACTTTTCACTTATACTTTTGCCTCTATTTACTCTTTTGAAGATTCCGAAACTATACCCCATACTTTTAAACTCTGAGAAAGTGTGTGAATTCAGAATCTTAAAAGATTAACCAGCTTCTGCTCGCTTGCTACTTGATCGCTTTCTTTTCAGTTATTCCAATTTTTGAATTGAGTTCAGTTTCAGTGCGTTGTACCTTTGTACCTTCAGTCTTTTCTATCTTGACCAAACGTTATTTCACCGAACTAAAGGCGGTTTATACTGATTTGATGACATATGTTATGATTTGTGTGATGCATACATTCAATACAAAAATATAATTTTTCTAATTCCGAGAATTTAATTTTAACAAATTTAAGAAACCTTTTCTTGTTGCATTTTTACTTAAATATTTAAAAGCGCGTGGACACAAAACACACACATACGCATATATATATATATATATATATATATATATATATATATATATATATATATATATATATATATATATATATATATATATATATATATATATATATAAAACCAATAATAATTAAAACATCATATTTCTTTCCAATAGGACATCAAAGTAAACACAATAAAGTGCAAATTTTTAATATGAAAAAAAGGAAGAAAGTTTTAAAAAATATGATTTTCATTCGCTATATTTTTAAAAGTACTTTCTATAGGAAAATAATAGAAGTAATTTTCTTTACAACGCTAAATTTCAGTTGCTCAAGTTCTGTTGGGAAGGTCGGAGGAGCACAAGCTGTGTCATTGGGACCAGGTTGTTTGATGGTAGGAGTTGTCATGCATGAATTGATGCATGCCACTGGCTTCTGGCATGAACAATCGAGAAACGATAGGGACGATTACATCACCATTGTCTGGGAGAACATCCAAGCCGGGATGGAGTACAATTTTAAGAAATATAATTGGAGTGAAATTCAAAGCTTGGGAGTACAATACGATCCAAGTAAGTTGTGAAATATTCTGCGTTTGTATATTTAAAGATATTTATTTTATCTCTTTTAAAATACCCTTGTATCGAATACGAAGCATTTAATATATATATATATATATATATATATATATAATATATATATATATATATATATATATATATATATATATATATATATATATATATATATATATATATATATATATATATATATATATATATATATATATATATATATATATATATATATATATATATATATATATATATATATATATATATATATATATATATATATATATATATATATATATATATATATATATATATATATATATATATATATATATATATTATATATATATATATATATATATATATATATATATATATATATATATATATATATATATATATATATATATATATATATATATATATATATATATATATATATATATATATATATATATATATATATATATATATATATATATATATATATATATATATATATATATATATATATATATATATATATATATATATATATATATATATATATATATATATATATATATATATATATATATATATATATATATATATATATATATATATATATTATCTTTTCTTCTTTTACAGAACTCCACCGCTCACGGGCAGAGCCCTTTTCAAGGAGGGGCACGCACACATGGAGAAGATTCATTTAAACATACACACATAACGCACAGCCCTCAGGTGGGCGCAGACGGAAGACTTGAAGAGTGGAAGATTAAATACAGGAGGAAAAATAGATGAAGGTAGAGAGTTCCACAGAATAGAGGTGGCTGGAAAGAAAGAGGTACCACAACGGGCTAGCCTGGGATTTCCCACGTCCACACAAAATTGGTGAGAAAGCAGGGCACCCCTTGTGCAAAGAGGACGACGCAGTGGTGGAGGAATGCGAGAAGCCAATTCCCTCGAGCACCTGCCATTGTAGTACCTGTAGAAAAGAGATAGCGCGCCAACGTCAAGTCGCAGAGGCAGAGGGTCAAGAGAGTTTGAAAGTAGGGGACAGTTAATTAATCTTTTAGCTTTTGACTCAACTCTATCCAGAAGAGAGGAGGAGCCGGAGCCCCCCAAATGTGAGAACAGTACTCCATACAAGGGCGAATAAGACCCTTATATATTTGGAGTAACTGTTCAGAAGAAAAAAATTCTCGCAATCTAAACAGAACCCCCAGCTTCTTAGAGGCCGCTTTAGCAACCTTTGTGATATGTGGTTTCCAAGATAGTTTGTTGTTTATGTTTAGACCAAGAATGTTAATGTTATTTACAGGTGAGACGGGAGAGCCATCGAAGAGGATAGGAAAGTTAGGAGGTGTTTTTGAGAGGGAGATGTGAAGAAGTTGAGTTTTTAAAGATTTGAATTTCACAAGGTTGTCATGACCCCACCGGGAAATCTCATCCAGATCGGCAAGAATAGAATCGGAAAGTTGAAGACGAGAAGCAACTCTAGAAGCAAAAGAGGGAGCAGATTTGAAATGAGTAGAAGAATGTAGAGTTGAATCATCAGCATAAGAGTGAACAGAGTTAGAAGTGCAGTGGAGAAGATCGTTAATGAAAAGTAAGAATAAGGTTGGAGATAAAACAGAACCCTGAGGAACACCACATCTGACAGAAAAGGAGGAAGAGGTTGTTCCATCTACAACTGCCGAAATGGAACGACCTAAGAGGAAACTAGACAATAGTAATCAAAGAGAATGAGGAAACCCAAAGGAGGGGAGCTTGGAGAGCAGTGACGCATGCCATACCCTGTCAAAAGCCTTGGATATGTCAAGCGCCACCACACAAGACTCCCCGAAGTCCCTAAGGGCAGAAGACCATAGGAAAGTATGTCACCAGTTGACCTTGTGCGTCGAAAGCAATAATGGTGATCAGAAAGAAGAGAATGAGACTCCAAATGATCCAGGAAATGAGAGTTGAGAAGAGTTTCAAAATTTTAGACAGAACACAAGTGAGAGCTATAGGTCGATAGTTAGAAGGGTCAGAGCGGCTAACCTTTTTTCGGGATCGGCTGAACAAATGCACGCTTCCAGCATTGAGGAAAAGTATTAGTATTAAGGCATAGAGAGTAGAGCTGAACGAGGACAGGCGCCAACTCGGAAGCACACTCCCTCAGAACACGAGGGGGAATGCCATCCGGGCCACTGGCCTTCCTGACGTTCATAGATTTCAGGATCCCATGCACCTGATCATGAGTAATTACAGGTAGAGACATGGGACTCCTGAGAGGAGAAGGAGTAGGAGGAGGGATGCTTGAATAGAGCAGGGTGGAATTAGATGAAAAAAGGAGGCCGAAGAGATTAGCCTTTTCAGAAGGAGTATTAGCAACAGAACCATCAGAGCGAATAAGAGGAGGAAAGGCAGATTTACAGAAGTTGTTAGAGATATTTTTGATAAGAGGCCAGAAATTTTTATCAGTAGGAGAGCCATGGAGGTCAGCGCACTTCCTTTTTAATGAAAGTACGCTTAGTCCGTCGAAGAACATCCCTGCAACGATTCCGAGCTGAATGAAAATTAGCAAGAGTGATAGGAGAAGGAGAGTTTTTCCATTCACGATAAGCACTGTCTCTCTCACGAAGGGCAAGAGAACAGCCATCATCGAACCATGGATTTTGAGGAGAAAAAAATTTAGTTGAAGATGGAATGAATCTGCCCATCCCGTCAAGGATTACGGCCCCTACCTTTTCAGCAGAGACAGAAGCGTCCCACGAGACAAAGCAAGATTCACTCCAATGATAGTTAGCAAAGAAGCGGCGCATTGCCCCCCAATTAGCCCGATTAAAGTGCCAGAAAGTACGTTTAGGGCATGATGGAGCTGTTGGAGAGAAAGCATTATAATTAAGAGCTATAAGATTATGGTCAGAGTTACCAATAGGAGGGGATATATATATATATATATATATATATATATATATATATATATATATATATATATATATATATTATATATATATATATATATATATATATATATATATATATTTTTTTATGTCTCCTCCGGTGGGCAAAGGCCAGGAGGCCTACCAAATTCCACCGGAGTTGGGAAAGGTCTATAATCATGGTCGATGGTGGCCGACGTGTCCAGATACACGGCGTTTGAAAGTATGCAAGTCAAAGGAAGTTGGGAAAACAGATGAAGGGAGTGTGTTCCAGACTTTACCAGTAGAGTATATGTAAGACTGAGCATAGCGGTTAAGTCTGGGGTCGGAGAGTTGGACAGAGAAAGGATGAGACTGTGTAGAAAGGCGTGTCGCACGAGCTCTTCTCAATGGAGGAGGTATGCAACGAGAGAGTTCAGAAGAGCAGTGTCTGTTGTAATAGCGATAGTAAAGAGAGAGAGTGACGCAACAATTCGACGGGCAGAAAGAGATTGAAGAGAGTTAGTAAGAGCAGGAGAGTTGATAGAGACGAAAAGCCCTAGACTCCACCTTCTCAAGGAGAGCTGTATGAGTGGAACCACCCCAGATGTGCGAAGCATACTCCATACAGGGCGAACAACACCCCTATACAGAGCAAGCAACTGGGGTGGCGTGAAGAAATTCTGAAGGCGCCTCAGAACACCCAACCTCTTAGAAGCTTGTTTAGAAAGAGAAGTAATGTGATCTTTCCAAGAAAGATCACGAGAAAAAGAAACACCAAGAATATTAAGGAACAGATGAAGGCTTGAGTTGTGTGTTTTCGAAGAAGATATCATAGTTGTGTGGAAGATTGTGTCGAGTGGAGAGATGGAGGAACTGAGTTTTTGAGGCATTGAAAACAACCATGTTTTCTCTGCCCCAATTTGAAATACGAGAAAGATCAGAGGTTAGTTGCTCCAAGGCTACCCTTCTCGAGTCTATCAACTGCTGTTGGGTGGGACGTTTTTCAAAATGGAAGGAATAATGAAGGGTGGAGTCATCAGCATAGGAGTGGATAGGAGGAGGTAATAAGAGAGTCTAACAACAGTTGCTATAGAACGACCGGAAAGGAAATTAGCGAGAAGATCACAGAGAGAAGGATAGATACCGAAAGAGGGAAGTTTAGAAATCAAAGCTTTGTGCCAGACTCTATCGAAGGCTTTCGATATGTCCAGCGCGACAGCAAAAGATTCACCGAAATGCCGAATAGCGGAGGACCAAGATTCAGAGAGAAGGGAAAGAAGATCACCTGTAGAGCGTTTCTTACGAAAGCCATACTGGCGATCAGAGATAAGATTAGAAGAATTGAGATGTTTCCAAATCTTCCTGTTAAGGATAGATTCGAAAACTTTAGAGAGAACGGAGGTCAAAGAAATAGGACGGTAGTTGGAGGGTTGAGAGGGGTCCCCCTTCTTCGGCACAGGCTGAATGAGCGCACGTTTCCAGCAAGAAGGGAAGGTTGAAGTAGAAAGACAAAGACGAAATAGTTTTACCAAGGCAGGGTGCAAGCTCGGAAGCACAAGTTTTGAGAACCACAGGAGGAATACCATCAGGACCGTACGCCTTCTTAGTATTAAGCTCAGAGAGAGCAGAAATGACATCTTTAGAAGAAATTACTAATTTTAGGCATAATTGAGTTAGAGGGGGTTGAAGGAGGAGGAATAGCTCCGGAATCGTCTAAGGTTGAATTAGAAGGCAAAAGTTTGAGCAAAGAGTTCAGCTTTAGAAGAAGGTAAAACAGCAGTTGTGCCGTCGGAAGATATTAAAGGAGGGAAAGAGGAAGAAGCAAAGTTAGAGTTGACATTTTTTGCAAAATGCCAGAAAGAACGTGAAGAAGAGGAACCAGAAAGATTATTGCATTTTTTACGGAGAAAAGAGTTTTTAGTGTTACGAAGGAATAGATTTTGCACGATTCCGGGATGAAATATAAGTTGCGTGAGTTTCTGGAGTTTGAAGACGACGGTAATCCTTGAAGGCAGCATCCCTGCGGCGGATAGCACGAGAACAAGCAGAGTTAAACCAAGGTTTATTAGGTTTAGTAGAAGGGAAAGAATATGGAATGTATGCCTCCATGCCAGAGAGAATCACCTCGGTAATGCGTTCTGCACACTCCGAGGGACCCCTCCCACGGAAAGCAATAATCATTCCATGGGAAATCAAAGAAGTACGACCGCAAGTCCGACCAGCTTGCGGCACCGAAGTGCCACAAACGTTTCCTTTCCGTAGAAGGGGTTTTTCCTGCGGAAGACTTGAAGAGATAGGAAGAGGATACAGAGATAAGAAGGTGATCGGATGAACCCAGAGGAGGAAAGAGTTTAACAGTATAAGGAGAAGGATTAGAAGTTAGGAAAAGGTCTAGAATGTTGGGTTCATCTCCAAGACGATCAGGGATACGAGTAGGGAGCTGCACCAACTGCTCAAGGTCGTTTTGGATAGCGAAAATTGGAAGGCGACGTTCACCAGCTGGATCATGAGAACTAGAAGAAAGCCATTGGCGGTGGTGAACATTGAAATCACCTAATAATGATGATTTCAGAGAAAGGAGAAGAAGAGAGAATGTGCTCTATTTTGGAGTTTAAATAGTCGAAGAATTTAGCATAGTCAGTAGAATTAGGAGATAAATAAACAGAACAAATGAATTTAGTCGTAGAGTGGCAAGAGAAGCCTAAGCCATAAGGTGGAAAATTCGGAAGACTCCAAATTAGAGACACGAGAACAAACGACATCGTTGCGCACATATGCACAACAACCGCCTTTGGCTGAAAATTGAGGATAGAGACAGTAGGAGGAAACAGAATAGGGTTTGCTATCAGAACGCTCAAACATCTGAGTTTCGGTCAAGAATAAGAGGTGAGGTCTAGAAGAAGAGAGGTGATGTTCAACAAAGTGGAAATTAGAGTGCAGACCGCGAATGTTGCAGAAATTAATGAAAAAAAAGACCGTGCATCAGGACAAGCCGGCGGCCGAGGTCCTGGTGGCACCAACCCCATCACCGGAGGCCACCAACTCCCAAGTGGTGATGGGGGAAGGGGTGGATGAGGGGC
>SEYY01007611.1:42500-52500 GCA_009176605.1 Armadillidium nasatum
ATATATATATATATATATATATATATATATATATATATATATATATATATATATATATATAATATCAGAGGTGGGCGCGCAAATTTTAAAATTTAGAGCGCAAACTCAAAAGCGCAAATTTTAAAAACTTTGTCCGCAAATGCAAAAGCGCACATTTTTTCAAAAATTTAGTCCGCAAATGCAAAAGCGCACATGTCCGCAAATAAAAAAAATTTTTAAAGCGCAAATTTTGGAGCACAAAAAAAAAAAAAAAAAAAAAAAAAAAAAAAAAAATGTAAAAATGAATTATTTTTAAATTTTATTTGATAAATGAAAATATATAACAAAAAATGAGAAATAATTTATTATTATTTATTCAGCCACCTATGATCTCTTCCTCCTCGTAGCTCTCCTCTTGCATTCTGAAAAGGGTCATATTCCCTTTCATGAAAATAAATTTTTCAAAATTGCTGGATGCAATGGCTGCCCTCTTTGGTCTTAGAATGTCAGAGCCTTGACTAAACAACCTCTCCACGGCCGCTGAGCTGGGTAATGGGGTATTATACTTCAAAAACAAGTCCACCCAGACATCTTGGCATTCACATGGAAAAAGGTTCCTAGTGAGAGGGGTATTGTGGTGAACATCTACTGCATCCCAGCTATCCAAGGTTTGCCGCAACTTCTCCTCCAGAGGTGTCTGCTGGATATATGGGGCCTACAGTTTCTGAAAAATTTAGAAATGGTATCAAGAACTCAAATCTTTTTAAGTTTCATTTGAACATTATGTCAGTGTATTATATATATATATATATATATATATATATATATATATATATATATATATATATATATATATATATATATATATATATATATATATATATATATTCATTTTCATCATCATCATCATCATCATCACCGTCCAAACCGGTAGGCTGGCGCCTGTCGGGTGCTACTCCAAAATCTTCTTCCACGCATTTCTGTCCTCAAACATTCGGTTGTCTTCCACCTCTTCTAGTGTCTTGTTCCTTCGTTGTATGGCTTCTTTTATCGCCTCCATCCATCTCTTCCTTGGTCTTCCCGCCGGTCTCCTTCCTTCTGGTCTCCATTCCAGCATCTCTCTCAGTCTCTCTCCTTCCCCCATTCTCTTCACGTGACCAAACCATCTCAGTTGATTTCTTTCTATGCATTCCAAAATTGATTCCACCCCAAGTTCCTCTCTCACCAGTTCACTCCTCATTCTATCTCTCAGTGATATATATATATATATATATATATATATATATATATATATATATATATATATATATATATATATATATATATATATATAATATATATATATATATATGACAAGAGATGCTTAAAGTTTGTTCTAAATTATAAATATAGCTCACCTTAAATGGGTCCATTTCAGATTCATTCCCATCACCTTCAGTGCCTTGATGTGGAGGAGTAAAATTCGATGCAATATTACACTTTATTTCCTCAAATATCCTCGTCTTGACAGCTGGATACTTCCCCTCATTTAACCTATGTGCCACTCCGAGTTTGAAGTGAGGGTGCAGAGCTGTTGCCATAAGTAAATCACAATCATCAAAAATGATGCTGAACCTCGGTTCAAATCCCTTTTCTTTCCCTTTGTTTGGCTTTGGCTGCTTTAGTAAGTAGTTGACTAAGCTTTTGGCATAGTTAAGTTTTTTCACCTCTCCTTGCAATTCCACGAGATTGTCCTTGAGGAGGAAGAGGTTAGGCAATAGAACCCCCGCGTACTCATTCTTCTCATCCTGCAACATATCTAGCCTAACAGCAATAGGCGTCATTATTTCGATGTACTCGGAAATTACCTCCTTGTCAGTTTTATTAAATATTGGAAGACAAGGCTTTTGTTCCATACAAATAAACCAATAAACAAAATATTCAATAAACCATATATATATATATATATATATATATATATATATATATATATATATATATATATATATATATATATATATATATATATATATATATATATATATATATATATATATATATATATAAATATATATATATATATCTTTTATTATCGAGGACAATTTGATATTTTTTAAATATCGATATTCTTTTTATATATCGGCATTCCTAGTTTAAGTATTAACTTTTAATTAGCAGAAAGAGTAATAAAATTTGGCTGATTAAATAAGAAACTGAAATATAAGCCCAAAATTGTTTTTTATTAAGAAAAATGATGAAGCGCAAAAATTTCAAAAAACTTCCGCAAAAGCGCAAAATATTTTTTAAAGCGCAAATTTGCGCTTTTGCGCTCTTAAAAAAGTTGTTAAGCGCAAAATGCAAAAGCGCACATTTTCGAAATTTAGCGCAAAACGCAAAAGCGCAAATTTTTTATTTAAAGCGCAAATTGCGCTTTTGCGCTTTTGCGCTCTCATTTGCGCTTATGCCCACCTCTGATATATATATATATATATATATATATATATATATATATATATATATATATATATATATATATATATATATATATATATATATATATATATATATATATATATATATATATATATATATATATATATATATATATATATATATATATATATATATATATATATATATATATATATTATATATATATATATATATATATATATATATATATATATATATATATATATATATATACGCAACTTATATTTCATTACGCAACTTATATTAATTAATCCCGGAATCGTGCAAAATCTATACTTCGAGATACTAAAAACTCTTTTCTCCTTCGCAAATTCAATAATCTTTCTGGCTCTTCTTAATCCAGCCCTTTCTAGCATTTTGCAAAAAATGTTAACTCTAACTTTGCTTCTTCCTCTTTCCCTCCTCTGGTATCTCCTGACGGTTCAACTGCCGTTTTGCCTTCCTCTGCAGTTGAACTCTTTGCTAAAACTTTTGCCTTTAATTCAACCTTAGACGATTCAAGCAATTATTTAAACAAATATATTTGAAAATATATTTTTATCTAGTCTACCTCACAAGATCCTTTAAATCGTATAATAATATTCACACTTTTGAAAAATTTTCATTCTTCAATTTCAGCCATTTTACGATATATATTTTGAAGAGCTAAATTTTATTTTATGATAAATGCTTAAATAGTTGAATTTTAAATTAAACAACAAACTCCAAATAATCAAGGAAACCGAATTAAGCAATAAAGCTAAGAATCAATGTATTATTTAATAGAAGGAGGGTCTAATTATTTATTTGTAATGTAGATATCTATGAAAGAACAAAAACAAACTCTAAAACTGTCCATCCAAAATCCTAACACAAAAAAAAAATTAAGAACCAAAATAAATGTTAAACATAAAAAAATTAAAACTATGTAAAATGTTACTCACATTGAACATAAAGGTTTAAAAATCCCAATAGAAATCCCGATTTCCAGATTTCTAATTATTTAAATTTAAAAAAATAAACCGTAAGCAATTCTATCTATGACATTTGAAAAGGGTTTTCTCTCAAAAACAAAGGTATGAAACTCTGGAATTTCTAATGAGAAAACACAGAACTCTCTTACATGAGAAAATAAGTTCGTCTGTCAAATTTATAAACTAAAAAAAAATTAACAAGTCTAACTTTGATTTAATAATCAAATATTAAAATAAACTGTAATTAGCTACCATCAATCCTTGCATCAGAATCAAAAATTCCCTTCCTAAGCATTCAAAAGTTGTTCCTATTTATTTGACTTAGATTATAGCTATTTTTAACATTAGCTACTTATCGAGGTCTAGATCATAGAATCGCAGGAGATCTGGATGTTTTCAATTGTTATATATTTACCAATAAACAAGTTCAAGTAAAATCATTAATAACACTATGTAACAAAAAAAAGGAATTTTTTTTTGTGAGAGGTTATAGCAGACTTTAAAATCTTGAAGATAACTATCCAATGCGATTCCCTTTTATAACGCGCTAGATTTACCATCTTAAAGGTTGTTGGTTCGAGTCCAATAGCAAACATTATTTTTTATATAGAAAATAGTCTGTGAGAGCTATAGCAGACTTTAAAATCTTGAAGATAACTGTCTGCGAGCGATGGACTCGGCCTTTGACCTCGTTACCCTTTGCTCATGTTGCAGTCGGGGGAGTCCTTTGGGCTTGTCGTCGCGAATGTAAAAGAGTGAGCAAGTTCCAATGCGATTCCCATTTGTACTGCCGTAGCAGAGTGGTTGGCGCGCTAGACTTACCATCTTAAAGGTTGTTGGTTCGAGTCAAATAGCAAACATTAATAATTAATATATATATATATATATATATATATATATATATATATATATATATATATATATATATATATATTATATATATTATTTATTTATTTATTTTTAATTAAACATATTACACATAAAATCTTTAAAGTAATATTTAGAATCATTTCGTTTTATTTAAATGGTTAGCCTTTCATAGATTAAAATGTTGAAATGTTTTTTTTTTAATGTTATTAATTATTTTTATAAGGTAAGTTATTTATTCATTTTTATATTATGTTTTATATTTTATATTATATATTATTATTAAATGTTTAAATAGGAATTATCAAAAGATTTATAAATATATTTTTATATCAAATATTATAATAGTCTACCGTAAAATTATTGTTTTGTTTTCATATATTTTCGTTCACGAAAAATGTAGGAGAAGACAGCGTATTTCGTAGTTTGTTCCAAAAAGTTTGAAAGAAAGGGGAGGCCATAGGTTCGTTCAACCGTTTTCAATAATACTATGTTTACTTTATTTTTAAAGGGCTATTTATTTATTTATTCATTTATTTATTTATTATTAATGTTTAATTATTTAATATTATATGAGTTAGTTAATTATTATCTTAGTTTTAAGGTTATAAATTGCTTTACTTCATTAATTTTAGTTACACTTTCAGCAGACTACATTTTGAACAACTGTAATTGCGTTGTTATTATTTTTTTTTATCTACTGTCTTTAGGGTCTTTTAAACGGGTTAATAGAATTGCTAAGTTTCTTAACCTTCGTTTAATTAAATAATTTAGAATTATTATGTTATTGAATATCATTTTTAGTAATATTATTATATAGAAGATATATGTACTTAAAAAAAGGGTTATACTGATTGAATAATTTATTTTATATGTTTTAGCTCAACTCTGTTACAGTGAAGTGCATTTCATTCTGTTAATTATTGTATTATATACTAATAACTTTTTAATTAAGTAGTTTTAAATAGCTAAAGTTAATACAAAAATAGTTTAATATATAATGAAGATATTTTAATATATATAAAATAATATAGGCTTGAATATTTTGTATAATTAATTTTTAATGATTAAGTTTTAATACAATTTAGTTAGCCTTTGTTAAAAGGGATTATAATATTTTTTATATGTTTTGTATTTATTTTTTTATCTTGCATTAATATGAAGAAGGTGAAATATTTTAACATCCATTTGAAGAAGATTTTTCAAAAAAAGTTTTTCTGATTTAAGTCAGATGGAAATCTTAATCCTTCGCCTACCGACAATGATCGGTTTAAAGTTTAAACCATTGAATTTGGTCGATTAATAACCGATTAACTCAAAAGACAGTGATGAAAGCCCCCTATTGTTCAGTCACTTATAACAAAGGAAGGAATACTGGGAGGTGTTTTAAATCTCCTGTTAAGATGTGAAACTTAACTTGGATTCTGAAGGAGACATGATTTAATGTTTCTCAGCCTTTACTGAAGGTGTGATTTAGCTCCTTCAAGAGTTAGACTTATTCAGGGTTCAAAAGTCAGGAAACTGACAGTAAAGCCTTTGAAGGCTTATCTTTTTTTTGTAACAACATTTATACTGAGAAACGCATGGGGAATATCGTTTCTAGTATCATAAATATAAATTTGTAAATTATTAACATCTTTAAATTAGTAGGTCAGAAAACCCCGAAACCACTCGGAATAAAACCACGTTTACCAAATTGTACTTTAACCTTGTATTTAATTTCATGCAAATAAATATGTTTAGAAAATAGTACTGTTCAATTTTGCCACATTTTGGAATTGTCTAGCACACGTTATTTTTTTTTAATTAAAAGGGTAAGGAGACCTTATAACTTTTATCACAATCAATAATATCAGAAAGGTTCTTACAACTTTTATATATATATATATATATATATATATATATATATATATATATATATATATATATATATATATATATATATATATATATATATATATATATATATATATATATATATATATATATATATATATTATATATATAATCTTGCAATGAGATGTTTGAATGTGTTTCAGAGTCTATAATGCATTACGGTCCATACGCCTTTGCGAAAGATAGACAAAAGCCGACCATCATTCCACTCTCGACGGATCCAATTGGCCAAAGAGACGGATTTTCTCTGGTGATTATTCTTATTATTAAATTTATTTTGTTTCTCTAACATTTATTAATTTCGCACACTGTGTTTTAGCGTTTATATATGTATATATATATATATATATATATATATATATATATATATATATATATATATATATATATATATATATATATATATATATATATATATATATATATATATATATATATATATATATATATATTTTTTTTTTTTACACATCACCACCACTAAAAAAAATAAAAAAAAAAAAAAAAAAAAAAAAAAAAAAAAAAAAAAAAAAAAAAAAAAAAAAAAAATAAGAATAATAATAAAAAAATAAAAACGACCCCTGCAGGACCCACCTAACGCAAATTTCTTAGGTGAGTGCAGACGCGGGCTTTAAAGAAATTGAGATAAAATTCGGCAGGAAACACAGAAGATGGGAGAGAAGTCCACAGAACAGATGTGTCAGGAAAGAAGGAGGCACCACAGCGTACAAGCCTGGAATTGCCTATGTCCAAGCAGAATTGATGAGCAGACAATGCACCCCTTGTACTGCGAGGACGGAGTAAAGGTGGAGGTACACGGGTGGATAATTCCTTCGAGCATTTGCCACTGTAGTACCTATAGAAAAGAGACAAGGAACCAACGTCACGACGCAAAGATAAAGAGTCAAGTGAATTAGAAAGAGCGGAACAGTTTATAAGTCTTTTAGCCTTTGACTCAACCTTATCCAAAAAACGAGTGAACCCTGAGCTACCCCAGATATGAGAGCAGTACTCCATACAAGGGTGGATGAGACCCTTGTATACTTGACGTAACTGCGAAGAAGGAAAAAATTCTCGCAGTCTAAACAGAACTCCCATCTTGTTTGAGGCCGCCCTAGCAACCATTGTGATGTGAGGTTTCCAAGACATTTTTTTGTTTATGGGAAGGCCAAGGATGTTTATTTTGTCAACAGGAGAGATGGCGTAACCACCGAAAGAAATAGAAAAGTTAGGAGGTGTCTTTGAGAGAGAGATTTCTAGAAGTTGAGTTTTTAAAGAGTTGAATTTCACAAGGTTGAGACGACCCCACTGGGAAATTCTATCCAGATCTGCAAGAATGGAATCGGAAAGATGAAGACGAGAGGCAACTCTAGATGCAAAGGAAGGAGCAGATTTGAAATGAATAGAAGAATGGAGGGTTGAGTCATCGGCTTATGAATGAATAGAGTTAGATGAACAGCTAAGAAGATCATTAATGAAAAGTAAGAATAGGGTAGGAGATAAGACAGAAACCCTGAGGAACACCACTCTATATATATATATATAGTATATATATATATATATATATATATATATATATATATATATATATATATATATATATATATATATATATATATATATATATATATATATATATATATATATATATTATATATATATATATATATATATTATAAGTATATATATATATATATATTATATAGATATATAGAGAGAGAGAGAGAACGAGAGAGAGAGAGAGAGAAGAGAGAGAAGATGAGAGAGAGAGGAGAGAGAGAGGAGAGAGAGAGAGAGAGAGAGAGAGAGAGAGAGAGAGAGAGAGAGAGAGAGAGAGAGAGAGAGAGAGAGAGAGAGAGAGAGAGAGAGAGAGAGAGAGAGAGAGAGAGAGAGAGAGAGAGAGATGTTATCGTAGATCTGGTAATCGTTAGTGCTGCATTCTGTTTCTGTTACAAGTAGCCAAACAGCTTTTCTGAATTGTGGAATTAAAGTATTAGAATTTTTTAACTATATAATCGCAACCGGTAAATTATAAAAAGAGCAAGAATAATTAGCATGATTGTCGCTTGTTAAATAGTTACTCAAATAAGTCGGGAATTGGATTTGATGCGTTGAATAATATATAAACGTCTGGCTGATTGGGAAGAAGAGTTATACCTTGCTGACGCACAACGACCGGAAGCTTCAAAGAAAATTCCACACGAAGATGTTCAGATTGTAGAGCCTGTACCAAATGCCTTCGGAATAACAGAACATCTTAACCAATCAGTATGTCACCAGACTGTGAGAAACAGACTTACAGCAGCTAATATCCACCATCTTAGGCCTACAGCGCCTAAAACAATTCTTACTAATTTGCATAAGGTAAATCGCTTGAAGTTTGCTCAGCGTTTTCTCAACGAGAATGAACACATTGGGCTAACGTCATTTTTACCGACGAAAGGACATTTCGATCATCATATCGTTTAGCAAATCATTGTTGGAGACAAAACAACACCAGGTATAGCAGTTAAAAAATCGTCCAAGTCTCAACTGGCATGTGTGTGCGAATGTCTGGGATTGGATATGCCGTCCTTGTATCGGAGAGGTAACACAAATCGAAGGAATTTTTACGTTTAATGTGTACATGGAGATATTAGAGGATGTCATGGTTCTCACAGTCCATTCAAAATTTCGATAAAAGTACAACAAATATGCATAACAAGAGTCCAACAAAACATGGCGCGTAGGGAACTCCAATATCTCGAAGGTCTACCATTTATTGATGTATTGGACTGACCAAATCATGAAAACCTCTGAAGTATAATGGCAAAACCATCATGAAAGAAAGATGAAGATAAAACCTATTTAATCATGTAATAGAGGACTGGGAAGGATTTAGAGCTAGACCCAAGGTACTAAGCAGAAGTGTAGCATCCACTTCAGGAATATTGAAGGGTTTCATTGAGAAACAAGATGGTAGGAGGAAATATAAATCTTAAAATATAAAGGTTAAATATATTTAATTTATATATATATATATATATATATATATATATATATATATATATATATATATATATATATATATATATATATATATATATATATATATATATATATATATATATATATATATATATATATATATATATATATATATATATATTTATATATTTTAAATCTTATCCGGTGGGCAAAGACCACCGGAGTTTGAAAAATCTTATCCTGATCGTAAATGCAAACCTGTCCAGATACACGGCGTTTGAAAGTATGCAAGTCAAAGGAAGTTGGGAAAACAGATATAGGGAGTGAGTTCCGGACTTTAAAATTAGAGTATATGTAAAATTGAGCATGACGGTTAAGTCTGGGGTCGGAGAGTTGGACAGAGAAAGGATGAGACTGTGTAGAAAGGCGTGTCGCACGAGCCCTTCACAATGGAGGAGGTATGCGACGAGAGAGTTCAGAAGATCATAGTCCGTTATAATAAAGATAGTAAAGAGAGAGTGCAGCAACAATTCGACGGGCAGAAAGAGATTGAAGAGAGTTAGTAAGAGCAGGAGAGTTGATGAGAAGAAAAGCCCTAGACTCCTCCTTCTCAAGGAGAGCTGTATGAGTGGAACCACCGCAGATGTATGACGCATACTTCATACAAGGGCGAACAACACCCCAATACAGAGCAAGCAACTGGGGTGGCATGAAGTAATTCTGAAGGCGCCTCAGAACACCCAACCTCTTAGAAGCTTCTTTAGAAAGAGAAGTAATGTGATCTTTCCAAGAAAGATCACGAGAAAAGGATACGTCAAGAATATTAAGAACAGAAGAAGATTTGAGTTGTGTGCATTCGAAAAAGATAT
>SEYY01007611.1:57500-60000 GCA_009176605.1 Armadillidium nasatum
ATGTCCACTCTAACTTTCCTTCTTCCTCTTTCCCTCCTCTAGTCTCTTCTGATGGCACAACTGCCATTTTACCTTCAACTAAAGCTGAACTCTTCGCTCAAACTTTTGCCTCTAACTCTACCTTGGACGATTCCGGAGCTATTCCTCCTCCTACAACCCCCTCCAACTCATTTATGCCTAACATTGTAATTTCTTCTAAAGATGTCATTTCTGCTCTCTCTGAGCTTAACACTAAGAAGGCGTATGGTCCTGATGGTATTCCTCTTGCGGTTCTCAAAACTTGTGCTTCTGAGCTTGCACCCTGCCTTGGTAAACTATTTCGTCTTTGCCTTTCTACTTCGATCCTTCCCTTCTTGTTGGAAACGTGCGCTCATTCAACCTGTACCGAAGAAGGGGGACCCTTCTCAACCCTCTAACTATCGTCCAATTTCTTTAACCTCCGTTCTTTCTAAAGTTTTCGAATCTATCCTTAACAGGAAGATTTGGAAACATCTCAATTCTTCCAATCTTATCTCTGATCGCCAGTATGGCTTTCGTAAAGGAACGTTCTACTGGTGATCTTCTTTCCCTACTTTCTGACTCTTGGTCCTCCGCTCTTCGGGGTTTCGGTGAATCTTTCGCTGTGGCGCTAGACATATCGAAAGCTTTCGATAGAGTCTGGCACAAAGCTTTGATTTCCAAACTTCCCTCTTTCGGAATCTATCCTTCTCTCTGTGACCTCCTATCTAATTTCCTTTCTGGTCGTTCTATAGCAGCTGTTGTAGATGGTCACCGTTCCTCCTATAAATCTATAAATAGTGGTGTTCCTCAAGGATCTGTCCTTTCTCCAACTCTTTTTCTAATTTTCATCAATGATCTTCTCTCTATTACTTCGTCTCCTATACACTCCTATGCCGATGATTCCAAACTTCATTATTCCTTTCAATTTGAAAGACGTCCCTCCCAACAGCAGTTATTAGACGCAAGAAGGATTGCCTTGGAGCAACTGACCTCTGATCTATCCCTCATTTCAAATTGGGGCAGAGAAAACATGGTCGTTTTCAATGCCTCAAAAACTCAATTCCTCCATCTTTCTACTCGACACAATCTTACACACAACTATGACATCTTCTTCGAAAACACTCAACTCAAACCTTTATCTGTTCTCAATATTCTCGGTGTTTCTTTTTCTCGTGATCTTTCTTGGAAAGATCACATTATCTCTCTCTCTAAACAAGCTTCTAAGAGGTTGGGTGTTCTGAGGCGCCTTCGTATTTTTTTACGCCACCCCAGTTGCTTGCTCTGTATAGGGGTGTTGTTCGCCCCTGTATGGAGTACGCCTCGCATATCTGGGGTGGTTCCACACATACAGCTCATCTTGAAAAGGTGGAGTCTAGGGCTTTTCGTCTTATCAACTCTCCTGCTCTTACTAACTCTCTCCAATCTCTTTCTTCCCGTCGAATTGTTGCGTCACTCTCTCTATACTATCGCTATTACAACGGACATTGCTCTTCTGAACTCTCTCGTCGCATACCTCCTCCACTGAGAAGGGCTCGTGCGACACGTAACTTTCTACACAGTCTCATCCTTTCTCTGTCCAACTCTCCGACCCCAGACTTAACCGCTATGCTCAATCTTACATGTACTCTACTGGTAAAGTCTGGAACACACTCCCTTTATCTGTTTTCCCAACTTCCTTTGACTTGCACACTTTCAAACGCCGTGTATCGGGTCACGTCGGCAATTAGCGACCCCGAATCCGATTTCTTCCCAACTCCGGTGGATATTGGTGGGCCTTGGCCTTTGCCCACCGGAGGAGACATAAAAATATATATATATATATATATATATATATATATATATATATATATATATATATATATATATATATATATATATATATATATATATATATATATATATATATACTTATTATTTTTTTTTTCTTTTTATAAGTTTTTTTTTAAATTTTAATTTTACTCTTATTTTTTATTTTTTTTATTTTTATTTTTTTTATTTTTTATTTTTTTATTTATTTATTACTTATTCTTTATTTTATTTATTTATTTTATTATTTTGGGAGGAGTGAGAGGTGGATGGGAATGGACCTTAGAATCAATCGGATTTTGAAACTTTTTTAAACTCAACTGCTTTGGGTTCAAAATCCCGTGACATTGATGTAGTCATATGAAAAAAATGTATGTTTGTGTGTGTACATGCATGTACCCATATGGAAACCACGTGACAAAGGAAAACAATGGTGAACAAAATAAAAATAGAAATGGCTGAATAAAATCTAAAGAAATGAAATCCACCTTTTTGAAAAATTCAAAATGGATGACATAAATTCAAGGTGGTGGAAGCCATGTGGTCAAAATGTGGACAGCATTGATGTTTGTCAAGAGAAAATCTACGTAAATAAAAACAATGTGATCATGAAATCCAATATGACGGTCGGATTATGTCATAGTCTCATGAAAGCCCGTGTCATGACGTCACATGGTAAGGTGTGTGTGATTGC
>SEYY01007611.1:65000-75000 GCA_009176605.1 Armadillidium nasatum
GAAATGGAGAGAAGGTCATTGATGAAAATTAGAAAAAGTGTTGGAGATAGGACATATCCTTGAGGAACACAACTATTTATAGATTTATAGGAAGAACGGTGGCCGTCTACAACAGCTGCTATAGAGCGACCGGAAAGGTAATTAGAGAGAAGGATAGATTCCGAAAGAGGGAAGTTTGGAAATCAAAGCTTAGTGCCAGACTCTTTCGAAAGCTTTCGATATGTCTAACCCCACAGCGAAAGATTCACCGAAACCCCGAAGAGAGGAGGACCAAAAGTCAGAAAGTAGGAAAGAAGATCACTAGTAGAACGTTCTTTACGAAAGCTATATTGGCGATCAGAGATAAGATTAGAAGAATAAAGGTGTTTCTAAATCTTCCTGTTGAGGATAGATTCGATAACTTTAGTAAGAATGGAGGTTAAAGAAATAGTATGATAGTTAGAGGGCTGAGAAGGGTCCCCCTTCTTCTGCACAGGTTGAATGAGCGCACGTATCCAGCAATAATGGAAAGTTGAAGTAGAAAGACATAGACGAAATAGTTTACCAAGGCAGGGTGCAAGCTCGGAAGCACAAGATATGAGAACAACAGGAGGGATACCATCAGGACCGCACGCCTTCTTAGTGTTGAGCTCAGAGAGAGCAGAAATGATGTCTTTAGAAGAAATTGCAATGTTAGGCATAAATGAGTTGGAGTGGGTTGAAGGAGTAGGAACAGCAAAAATTTGAAGGTGGAGTTCAGCTTTAGAGGAATACAAAACGGCATTTGAACTGTCAGAAGATATTAAAGGAGGGAAAGAGGAAGAAGCAAAGTTAAAGTTGGCATTCTTTGCAAAATGCCAGAAAGGGCGAGAGGAAGAAGAACAAGAAAGATTATTGCATTTACGGCGGAGAAAAGAGTTTTTGGCATCTCGAGGAATAGATTTTGCCCTATTCCGGGATGAAATATAAGTTGCGGGAGTTTCTGGAGTTTTAAAACGACGACAATCCCTGAATCAGCATCCCTGCAGCGGATAGTACGAGAACAATCAGAGTTAAACCAAGGTTTGTTAGGTTAATAGAAGGGAAAGAATATGGAATGTACGCCAACATGACGGAGAGAATCACCTCAGTTATGCTGTCTGCGCACTCCGAGAGACTCCTCCCATGGAATCAGTAATCATTCCATGGAAAATCAGAAAAGTACGACCGGAAGTCAGACCAGTTAGTGGCACTGAAATGCCAGAAGCGTCTCCTTGCCAAAGACTGGGGCCGTTCTTACGGAATAAGGAGATTAGATGAACCCAGAGGAAGAAAGAGTTTAACAGTTTGGAGAAGAATAAGAAGTTAGTAAAAGATCAAGTATGTTGGGTTCATCACCAAGACGGTCAGGGATATGGGTTGGGAGATTACCAACTGCTCAAGGTTGTTCTTGATGGAAAATTGGTAGGCGAGTTCACCAGCTGGATCATGATAACTAGATGAAAGCCATTGGCGTTGGTGAACATTGACATCACCTAAAATGATGATTTCAGAGAAAGTAGAAGAAGAAAGAATGTGCTCTATTTTGGCAAATTAAAGTTTTGGATAGTCTGTAGAGTTATGAGATAAGTAGACAAAACAAATGAATTTAGTTGCAGAGTTGGAAGAAAGCTTAAACCATGAAGTAGAGAATTCAGAAGGTACCAAATTAGAACATGAGAACAGAAAACATCATTGCGCACATATTTGCAACTTCCTTTTTTCCTGAAAATTGAGGATAGAGACAGTAGGAGGAAACAGAGTAAGGTTTGCTGTCAGAGGACTCAGACACCTGAGTTTCATTTAAGTAATATATATATATAAGGTTTGTTTTTAAAGAAATTCTGCGTTCAGTTATGATCATATTTCCTATTACGTATATAAATTACACAGTTTTATTTAAATGAAATGTTTTTTAAATGTTAATTTACAATTTTTACGTAATATATTGAGAAATTGAAACTTTTTGCTATTTTATTTATAAAAGTTATCGGAAATTAACATATTTTTAAATTATCAGCGTCGAAATAAGATCATATTTTAAAAACATAAAAATGTGTGTTAAATTTTATTCATGATTGTGTTTTTTTAATCGAGTGAGAGTGACGTTTACTGGTTTATGATTAAATGTCTCCTTCGGTATCAAAGATGCATGATTGATCTGAATAAATGAACTTATGGGGATGTATATTTGTATGTCTTTGTGTTTGAGAGGTAGAGTATGCGTAAATCACGTCTAAGGCTGATGTATTAGAGATTACCTATCTAACATGTACTTATTACGAGAATGTGTGTTTGTGTATGCATAAGAATAATATTAATTTATGCAAAGCTAAAAATGATAAAAAGCTCTAAATCAAAGAAGGTGAGTGAGAGAAAGAGTAAATACCCGTATAGGAGTAGGTGTTTGTTTGATAGTGTGTTTACTTTAGTGATAGATGTGATCGCATTTATGAATGTGTGAATGATTGTGATTCAGTGAAGAAGCACTAAATTGTGCTATGGTTAGTGTGTTTAGAATGCATAGCACTGCTAATATATTGATTAGCCTCTTGAAAATAACAAATTAAATTGTCTTGAGGGCTTATGTCATGAAATTCTGCTACTGCTATTATTACGATTAACTTAATAATAATACTAATACTACTACTACTACTACTACTACTAATAATAATAATAATAATAATAATAAAAATATTAATAATAATAACAATAACAA
This sequence comes from Armadillidium nasatum, assembly GCA_009176605.1. Classification (NCBI taxonomy): domain Eukaryota; kingdom Metazoa; phylum Arthropoda; class Malacostraca; order Isopoda; family Armadillidiidae; genus Armadillidium; species Armadillidium nasatum. The sequence goes on from SEYY01007611.1 coordinate 67,717, forward strand.
TAATAATAATAATAATAATAATAATAATAATAATAATAATAATAATAATAATAATAATAATAATAATAATAATAATAATAATAATAATAATAATAATAATAATAATAATAATAATAATAATAATAATAATAATAATAATTTTAATTATAGTAATAACGAAGATGGAGATGAAAGGATTGATATGGATGGTAGAGTAAGGATTATAGTAATCGAAATAGAGAGTGTACTAAGAGTAGAACCATGATAATGAAAATAAAGATCATCACTCCGGAAACATCAAACATGTGTTTGTACGTGCTTTTGTGTGTGCGAGTGTGTTTGTAAGATAAGTAGAAACTTGTTAAGAGAAGTTAAATAGTGATAAAGATGGTAAATAGAAACAGGATGATATATTATGCAAGATTTTATGTAATAGAATACGTATGTCTCATAAGGTATGAATAAAATATTTACCTGTCTATGTGTGTGTGCTGCTGATTCGGTGGTGCTGGTAGTAAAGTGTTATGGTGTGATTATGTGTAGAGTTGTTGGCAGCTTCATGTAATTTGCTCGAATAGAACAAAATCTTTAAGCAGTTTATCGCCCCTATACCCTCGCTAAGAAGTCTCATCAAGGATGAAGCTAAGTTTTTAAGAACTAAACACCAATGTACCCCGTTATGGAGGCAAATACAAGTGCGTGTGTATATTATGTTTCATATAATAATAAATAATAATAATAATAATAATAATAATAATAATAATAATAATAATAATAATAATAATAATAATAATAATAATAATAATAATAATAATAATAATAATAATAATAATAATAATAAAGAATTCATTAGAGAGAGTAATAAAAATTGTAGAATAATTAGCAATAATAAACTCACCCGATTATGTATTCAAAAAGTTGAATGGGTTATATATATTAATTAAATATTCCATATATTTTACAAGATTGTATATATCACAAGGTAAGAATATGTATGCCTATAGATGTGGGTGGTTGGAAGTGCGGTGCTGAGGCTGGCGCTGGTGAGGGTGCTGGCGGGATGGTGGGCTTCTAGTTTTATTTCTATCAGTACCATTTCCTTTTTAACCTTTATTATTAACCCATTTATTAAAAGATTAATTTTCATTCGTTTCCTTTGACGAATTTTCTCCAATTCAGAAATGCATTTTTCTACTATAAAGCAACATATATATATATTTTCCACGAAAATGCCATTAAACCGAAATAAGAACATCACTTACACTTTTTCGAAACAATGAAAAGTTATTAATATATTATTACAGAATTGTGTAATAAATTATTTCAGAATAATGAAACTTAATTTAAATGGTATTGATTAAGAAACTAAGGAAAAGGAATATTCATTTATAAAATTTTATATTAAAACATCTCAAGGTTATGAATTAATTTTTTATTTTATTCTTTGTCATTATTCAAAATTTCATGTCAGAATTTCAAACTGCCATTATTAATTAATAATAATTTGAACTTTCAGGAATGCACGTTTAATATGAAAAATGAAATGGTATGAATTCAGCTTGATATTTTTTTCTGTTTTCAAATAATTAATATTAAAGTTTGTGCTTTTCTGAGATAAGTGAACGAAAAGCTGTAAAAATATCTTTCAAGTCACTTAACTAAAAATTTCAGTATTGATGAACTTGAAGTTTTTTCCTCTTTATAAATAGAATCATAAAAGTCATTTCGATTTCCGTTTAAAATTATTAATGATATTTAAGTAACTTTAAATATATATATATATATATATATATATATATATATATATATATATATATATATATATATATATATATATATATATATATATATATATATATATATATATATATATATATATATATATATATATATATAATATATATATATATATATATATATATATATATATATATATATATATATATATATATATATATATATATATATATATATATATATAACTTGAAGATAGAATAAATAACTTTCCAAGTTCGTTATCTTCAAGAAATATTTTAACTCACAAAATTACAGCAATCTCTTTACTTCTGGATATGTGCCAAGTGTTCTATATGGTCTTCCTATTATACGCAAACCCACTACTTCAATACGACCTATCCTTTCTTCTATTAACTCTCCTAACTATATTCTTTCCAAATTTTTAGTACCTATCTTAGATCCTATAATTAAATAAGAATATAACTAAGAATATAACTTGTCAGACACTTTCGACTATATCAGATGTCTAAATTCTTCTTCTTTTGGCACTTACTAGCTTTGATATTAAATCTTTATATACAAATCTTCCTATTTCTGAAACCATCAACATAATAACTAATGAATTATTTCACAATAATCAAAGCATTATTGAAATGGATCATATTTCCTTCTCCAAATTTTTAAAATTATAAGTTGAAGGTTCCATATTTCTTTTCAACTGAGAACCATACAGTCAAATTGATGGTGTTGCTATGAGATCTCCTTTAGGTCCTGCTTTTGCAAATAGTTTTCTTCGTTATTTTGAAAAACAATGGATCAGGCAATGACCCCTCTTTTAAATCCCCTTCTCTATAGGCGCTACATGGATGACTGTTTTTTGGTTTTCAAAGAGAAATCTTATGCCTGTATATTTCTACAGTATATGAATGAGAAACACAACAGGATGAGATTCACCATGGAGCAAGAAGTTAATAATGCCATATTTTTTCTAGATATTACTCATAATAACAACATATTTAAAACATCTGTTTATAGAAAACATACTTATACCAGTCTTACTACAAACTATTTTAGCAAGCATTAATCATTTAACGAGGTATCAAAGAAGTGCAACTGCAAGTCAAACCAGCTTGCTTCACTGAAATGACAAAAAAGTTTAATTTCAATAGAAGGGGGTCTTTCCTGCGGAAGACTTGAAGAGATGGAAGAGGATACATAAATAAATAAGTGATCGGAGGAACCCAGAGGAGGAAAGAGTTTAACATCATAAGGAGAATGAATAGAAGTTAGAAAAAGGTCAAGCATGTTGGGTTCATCTCCAAAACAATCAGTGACTCGAGTAGGGAGCTGCACCAACTGTTCAAGATAGTTTTGGATAGTGAAATGGAAGGTACTTTCATCAGCTGTATCGTTGAGAACTAAAAGAAAGCCACTGGCGGTAATGAACATTGTAATCATCTAATATGATGATCCCAGAAAAAGGAGAAGAGAGAATGTGCTCTACTTTGGAGTTTAAATAATAGAAGCATTTAGGAGAGTCAGTAGAATTTGGAGATAAATAAACAGAACAAATGAATTTAGTTGAAGAATGGCAAGAGAGCCTGAACAATAGAGTGGAAAATTCGGAAGACTCAGAATTAGAGACACGAGAACCAACAACATCGATGAGCACGTATACAAAACAACCGCCTTTTTTCTGAAAATTGAGGATAGAGACAGTAGGAGGAAATAGAATAGATTTTGCTGTCAGAACGCTCAAACATCTGAGTTTCGGTCAAGAAAAAGAGGTTTAGAAGAAGAGAGGTGGAAATAGTTTAAAATTGGAGTGTAAACTAGGAATATTTCAGAAATTAATGAAAAAAAAGACAGTACATCAGGACATGCCGGCTGAACAGTTCTGATGGCACAACCCAATCACCGAAGGCCACCAACTCCACGTGGTGATGGGAAGATGTTGATAAGGGGCTATTTTTGGAAACAGACCTCCTAGCTTTTCCGAGGCTACTGTTGTTCACAGAATTATTAATTTTTTTTAAAGGGTGTGTATCTGTAATAGTTTTTTATGTGTGTGGAGGAGAGCTTACACCGTGTAGAAGAAGAAGGTAGAGATGAGGGCGAAAGGGCGCGAAACATTGGGCACCGGGAAGAGAAAGGAAGTGCCCTTAGCATCTCATATACCCAATCTTCCCACCCTTTATATATATATATATATATATATATATATATATATATATATATATATATATATATATATATATATATATATATATATATATATATATATATATATATATATATATATATATATATATATATATATATATATATATATATATATATATATATATATGAGTGATTGAGAATTTTTCAGGGGAAGCTGTCATTCTGTTTGAATTTTATCCATGTTTCCAGTTGTTGGAAGTATGAGTGAATGAGTGTGGTGGCTGTAGGTATGGAAGGGATTTGTGTCGTAATGGATATTTATATTTCGTCGACATATGTTATCAGTTTTATTTCTGGGTTTGTGGGGTGGGTATGTCTGCTGTGTACTGATTGAATAGCAGAGGGGATAGGGTGGCTTCCTGTGGGACACTATTTCTTAGTTCTACTCTTTTTGAAAAATGGTTTTTGTTGGAGACTTGGGTTGTACGATCAGATAAGAAGTTGGAAATAAATTTTTCATAATTATTGGGTATAGGTGAGTGTAGGATTTTTTGCAACAAATGCTTTGTTGATGTCAGTGGCAACAACTGTGGTCCTGTGAGATGGTTTTTGTTGAGGCCGTTTATTATGTTTTGAGAGATGGTGGTGAGGGCCGTTGTGGTTGAATGGAATTTCTTGAATCCGTGTTCAAAGTGTGAAGTTTGTGTGAGTGGTTGCATTTTTGTAAGTATGAGTTTTTCTAAGAGTTTGCATAGTGTGGATAGGAGGGAGATCGGGCATTATGAAGAAGAGAGGTTTGAGTCTTTTCTTGGTTTCTGTTTTGGGGGTAATTATTGCCTTCTTCCATATTGCGGGGATGAAGTTTTATGTGCAAGATTTGTTGTATATTTGAGTTAGGTAGGTAGTTCCTATGTAAATTTTTTAGATGTAAATTTTTAGATGTAAATTTGAGATGTTGTCTGGGCCAGTAGCTGGGGAGTGTTTGAGTGTTTTGATTCCTTGGGTAATGTCCTGATTAGAGAAGAGGAGATTTGGATTGTGTTGTAAGTGTGTGTTTGAGCTGTCGGGTTATTTTCCTATTGTTGCTGTGTGTGGGTTCATAGGAGATGTTTGAGTAGTGCTGATTTGCAGTGTTGTTCGGGTGAAAGAAAGGTGTTGATACTTTCAATAAGGCTTAGTTTAGTGTTGGATGGTTGTTTTGAGAGTTGTGTAATCGTTTGATTACCTGCCATGTTCTTTTATGGTTGAGGTATTCTTTGAATTTATTTGTTTTGTGAATTGAGATTAGTGCTGAGATTTGTGCATTTAGGGTATTTAATTATGTGGTGATGTCTGCTGTATGTGATCTATGTTGTCGTACTTGGTTTCTTTGCTTTACAAGGTTGCAAATTTCTGATGTGAGAAAGGGGATGTAGTTTTTCCTGTAGCCTTTGTGTATGTGTAAGTTGGATGCTTTGTGTATTGCATTGGTGAGGGAATTGATGTCTGAATGTAGTGAATGTGGGTTGGTTATTTCTTGTTGGATTAAATGTTTCTATGTGGTGTGCAGAGTTTGTCCAGTTTGCTTTTTGCAGTTTGTGAATGTTGTTGTTTTCTAGGGGTATGCGTGTTTAGCAACTGTGTTTGTGATTATTATGGGGAAATGATTGGTTGTTAGGTCTAATTCCGTTTTCCATGTGAGCTTTGAATGGAGGGATGGTGATGAGAAGGTTATGTCAGGAGCTGATGGAGAATGGTTGGTTTGTTGGGGTAGTCGGGTAGGTAGGTTTTTGTATTAATGTTTCTAGTGTATCTAGAATGTGTGATCCTCTGGGGTCTGTTGGGTAGTCTTGGTACCATGCTGTGAGGTGGGCGTTGAAGTCGCTTCTTACGATTAGGTTGTTGATTGTGTTCAGGGGTGCTAGATTTGGTTTGTAACTGTTTGGACAGTAACGAACTAACCACCCTCACCATAGCATACAAACATTTCATCAGACCAACATTTAATTATGTATCTCCAGCCTAGTACCCTGAAACCTCATCCACAAACAGAGTAATTACAAAAAAAATCAAAATACCTCTCTTCGAATTATCACAGGCTGCACTAAAACTACCCCAATTCAGCATTTACACGAAGAAACAAAAATACTCCCGATCCGTGTTCACCTAGACATGATAGGAACCCAATTCTATGCCAACACTCTAGACATATCACACCCATGTCACTATACCTACAAGACCACACAAGACACCGTCCTAAAATTACCCCCATCATCCCCCACCCAATACTACAGTAACAAATTCAGAACCATTCCACCTACTGCAAACAACATATCACTAAACAAACACATACACACCTTCATAACACAAAATTATCTCAACACCCGCCAACCAAATAACCTACTCAACAAACAACCCCCTGACATATCAAATACTCAAAACACATTACCAAGCAAAACCCAAATTACCCTATCCAGATTAAGGTCAGACCACCACCCTAACCTACAAGCATACAAACATAGATTCAATATAAAAAACACACTATCCCCAATATGTCAAAGATGTATGCAAGAACCAGACACAACAGAACACCTCCTTCTGAGATGCCCCTCCCTCACACAACACAGAACCCTCCATCACCTCTCTCTGAGAGACCTTTGGGAACGGCAGGCGGCCATTATGCGGATTTCATGAATGTGGTGTTGGCCCTTCCAATGAGGAACGGTCCAAAGGGAAAAAAGTATATATATATATATATATATATATATATATATATATATATATATATATATATATATATATATATATATATATATATATATATATATATATATATACATATTTATTTATTTCACTCTAGTGGGCAAAGGCCAGAGGCCTACTAAAATTTCACTAGAGTTAGGGGAAAAGACGGGAGCCTGGTCAAATTAAAGGCCGACATGACCTGATACAGAGAAAGGATTAGACTGTGTAGAAAGTCGGGTCGCACGAGCCCTTCTCAGTGGAGAAGGTATGCGACGAGAGAGTTCAGAAGAACAATGTCTATTGTAATAGCGATAGTAAAGAGAGAGTGACGCAACAATTAGACGGGCAAAAAGAGACTGGAGAATTAGTAAGAGCAGGAGAGTTGATAAGACGAAAAGACCTAGACTCCACCTTCTCAAGGAGATCTGTATGAGTGGAACCACCCCAGATGTGCGAAGCGTACTCCATGCAAGGGTGAACAACACCCCTATACAGAGCAAGCAACTGGGGATGATTGAAGAAATCCTAAAGGTGCCTCAGAACACCTAACCTCTTAGAAGCTTGTTTACAGAGAGAGGTAATGTGATCTTTCCAAGAAAGATCACGAGAAAAAGAAACAACAAGAATATTAAGAACAGATGAAGGTGAGTTGAGTGTTTTCGAAGAAGATATCATAGTTGT
>SEYY01007611.1:80000-86708 GCA_009176605.1 Armadillidium nasatum
ATAATCTTCCACACAACTATGATATCTTCTTCGAAAACACTCAACTCACCTTCATCTGTTCTTAATATTCTTGTTGTTTCTTTTTCTCGTGATCTTTCTTGGAAAGATCACATTACCTCTCTCTGTAAACAAGCTTCTAAGAGGTTAGGTGTTCTGAGGCACCTTTAGGATTTCTTCAATCATCCCCAGTTGCTTGCTCTGTATAGGGGTGTTGTTCACCCTTGCATGGAGTACGCTTCGCACATCTGGGGTGGTTCCACTCATACAGCTCTCCTTGAGAAGGTGGAGTCTAGGGCTTTTCGTCTTATCAACTCTCCTGCTCTTACTAATTCTCCAGTCTCTTTCTGCCCGTCTAATTGTTGCGTCACTCTCTCTTTACTATCGCTATTACAATAGACATTGTTCTTCTGAACTCTCTCGTCGCATACCTTCTCCACTGAGAAGGGCTCGTGCGACCCGACTTTCTACACAGTCTAATCCTTTCTCTGTATCAGGTCATGTCGGCCTTTAATTTGACCAGGCTCCCGTCTTTTCCCCTAACTCTGGTGGAATTTTAGTAGGCCTCTGGCCTTTGCCCACCAGAGGTGAAATAAATAAATATATATATATATATATATATATATATATATATATATATATATATATATATATATATATATATATATATATATATATATATATATATATATATATATATATATATATACTATTTATACTTTTTTTTCCCTTTGGACGTTCCTCATTGGAAGGGCCAAACCACATTCATGAAACCCATAATGGCCGCCTGCCGTTCCCAAACGTCTCTCAGAGAGAGGTGATGGAGAGTTCTGTAATGTGTGAGGGAGGGGCATCTCAGAAGGAGGTGTTCTGTTGTCACCGGTTCTTGCATACGTCTTTGACATATTGGGGATAGTTTGTTTTTTATTTTGAATCTATGTTTGTATGCTTTTAGGTTAGGGTGGTAGTATGATCTCAATCTGGATAGGGTAATTTAGATCTTGCATTGTAATGTGTTTTGTGTATTTGATATGTCAAGGGGTTGTGCTTTGAGTAGGTGATTTGGTTGGCGGGTGTTGAGATAATTTTGTGTTATGAAGGTGTATATGTGTTTGTTTATTGATATGTTGTTTGCTGTAGGTGGAATGGTTCTGAATTTGTTAATGTAGTTTTGGGTGGGGGATGATGGGGTAATTTTAGGCTGTGCCTTGTGTGGTCTTGTAGGATATAGTGACATGGGTGTGATATACTAGAGTGTTGGCATAGAACTGGAGTCCTATCATGTCTAGGTGGACACGGATAGGGAGTATTTTTATCTCGTGTAAATGCTGAATTGGGGTAGTTTTAGTGCAGCCTATGTTACTTCGAAGAGAGGTATTTTGATTTTTTTTGTAATTACTCTGTTTGTGGATGAGGTTTCAGGGTACTAGGCTGGAGATACATAATTAAATGTTGGTCTGATGAAATGTTTGTATGCTATGGTGAGGGTGGTTAGTTCGTTACTGTCCAAACAGTTACAAACCAAATCTAGCACCTCTGAACACAATCAACCAACCTAATCATAGGAAGGCGACTTCAACGCCCACCACACAGCATGGTACCAAGACTACCCAACAGACCCCAGAGGAACACACATCCTAGATACACTAGGAAACATTAAACATTTTAAACTACAAAAACCTACCTACCCGACTACCCCAACAAACCAACCATTCTCCATCAGCTCCTGACATAACCTTCTCATCACCATCCCTCCATTCAAAGCTCACATGGAAAACGGAATTAGACCTAACAACCAATCATTTCCCCATAATAATCACAAACACAGTTGCTAAACACGCATACCCCTAGAAAACAACAACATTCACAAACTGCAAAAAAGCAAACTGGACAAACTCTGCACACCACATAGAAACATTTAATCCAACAAGAAATAACCAACCCACATTCACTACATTCAGACATCAATTCCCTCACCAATGCAATACACAAAGCATCCAACTTACACATACACAAAGGCTACAGGAAAAACTACATCCCCTTTCTCACATCAGAAATTTGCAACCTTGTAAAGCAAAGAAACCAACTACCGACAACATAGATCACATACAGCAGACATCACCACATAATTAAATACCCTAAATGCACAAATCTCAGCACTAATCTCAATTCACAAAACAAATAAATTCAAAGAATACCTCAACCATAAAAGAACATGGCAGGTAATCAAACGATTACACAACTCTCAAAACAACCATCCAACACTAAACTAAGCCTTATTGAAAGTATCAACACCTTTCTTTCACCCGAACAACACTGCAAATCAGCACTACTCAAACATCTCCTATGAATCCACACACAACAACAATAGGAAAATAATCCGACAGCTCAAACACACACTTACAACACAATCCAAATCTCCTCTTCTCTAATCAGGACATTACCCAAGGAATCAAAACACTCAAACACTCCCCAGCTACTGGCCCAGACAACATCTCAAATTTACATCTAAAAACATTACTCTAAAAAATTTAACTAGGAACTACCTACCTAACTCAAATATACAACAAATCTTACACATACAACTTCATCCCCGCAATATGGAAGAAGGCAATAATTACCCCAAAACTAAAACCCAGGAAAGACTCAAAACCTCCCTTCTTCATACCGCCCGATCTCCCTCCTATCCACACTATGCAAACTCTTAAAAAAACTCATACCTTACAAAAATGCAACCACTCACACAAACTTCACACTTTGAACACGGATTCAAGAAATTCCATTCAACCACAACGGCCCTCACCACCATCTCTCAAACATAATAAACGGCCTTAACAAAAAACCATCTCACAGGACCACAGTTGTTGCCACTGACATCAACAAAGCATTTGTTGCAAAAAATCCTACACTCACCTATACCCAATAATTATGAAAAATTTATTTCCAACTTCTTATCTGATCGTACAACCCAAGTCTCCAACAAAAACCATTTTTCAAAAAGAGTAGAACTAAGAAATAGTCCCACAGGAAGCCACCCTATCCCCTCTGCTATTCAATCAGTACACAGCAGACATACCCACCCCACAAGCCCCAGAAATAAAACTGATAACATATGTCGACGAAATATAAATATCCATTACGACACAAATCCCTTCCATACCTACAGCCACCACACTCATTCACTCATACTTCCAACAACTGGAAACATGGATAAAATTAAACAGAATGACAGCTTCCCCTGAAAAATTCTCAATCATATATATATATATATATATATATATATATATATATATATATATATATATATATATATATATATATATATATATATATATATATATATATATATATATATATATATATATATATATATATATATATATATATATATATATATATATATATATATATATATATATATATATATATATATAAAGGGTGGGAAGATTGGGTATATGAGATGCTAAGGGCACTTCCTTTCTCTTCCCGGTGCCCAATGTTTCGCGCCCTTTCGCCCTCATCTCTACCTTCTTCTTCTACACGGTGTAAGCTCTCCTCCACACACATAAAAAACTATTACAGATACACACCCTTTAAAAAAAATTAATAATTCTGTGAACAACAGTAGCCTCGGAAAAGCTAGGAGGTCTGTTTCCAAAAATAGCCCCTTATCAACATCTTCCAATCACCACGTGGAGTTGGTGGCCTTCGGTGATTGGGTTGTGCCATCAGAACTGTTCAGCCGGCATGTCCTGATGTACTGTCTTTTTTTTCATTAATTTCTGAAATATTCCTAGTTTACACTCCAATTTTAAACTATTTCCACCTCTCTTCTTCTAAACCTCTTTTTCTTGACCGAAACTCAGATGTTTGAGCGTTCTGACAGCAAAATCTATTCTATTTCCTCCTACTGTCTCTATCCTCAATTTTCAGAAAAAAGGCGGTTGTTTTGTATACGTGCTCATCGATGTTGTTGGTTCTCGTGTCTCTAATTCTGAGTCTTCCGAATTTTCCACTCTATTGTTCAGGCTCTCTTGCCATTCTTCAACTAAATTCATTTGTTCTGTTTATTTATCTCCAAATTCTACTGACTCTCCTAAATGCTTCTATTATTTAAACTCCAAAGTAGAGCACATTCTCTCTTCTCCTTTTTCTGGGATCATCATATTAGATGATTACAATGTTCATTACCACCAGTGGCTTTCTTTTAGTTCTCACGATACAGCTGATGAAAGTGCCTTCCATTTCACTATCCAAAACTATCTTGAACAGTTGGTGCAGCTCCCTACTCGAGTCACTGATTGTTTTGGACATGAACCCAACATCCTAGACCTTTTTCTAACTTCTATTCATTCTCCTTATGATGTTAAACTCTTTCCTCCTCTGGGTTCCTCCGATCACTTATTTATTTATGTATCCTCTTCCATCTCTTCAAGTCTTCCGCAGGAAAGACCCCCTTCTATTGAAATTAAACTTTTTTGTCATTTCAGGTGAAGCAAGCTGGTTTGACTTGCAGTTGCACTTCTTTGATACCTCGTTAAATGATTAATGCTTGCTAAAATAGTTTGTAGTAAGACTGGTATAAGTATGTTTTCTATAAACAGATGTTTTAAATATGTTGTTATTATGAGTAATATCTAGAAAAAATATGGCATTATTAACTTCTTGCTCCATGGTGAATCTCATCCTGTTGTGTTTCTCATTCATATACTGTAGAAACATACAGGCATAAGATTTCTCTTTGAAAACCAAAAAACAGTCATCCATGTAGCGCCTATAGAGAAGGGGATTTAAAAGAGGGGTCATTGCCTGATCCATTGTTTTTCAAAATAACAGAAGAAAACTATTTGCAAAAGCAGGACCTAAAGGAGATCTCATAGCCACACCATCAATTTGACTGTATGGTTCCCAGTTCAAAAGAAATATGGAACCTTCAACTTATAATTTTAAAAATTTGGAGAATGAGATGATAATCCATTCCATAATGATTTTGATTATTGTGAAATAATTCATTAGTTATTATGTTGATGGTTTCAGAAATAGGAAGATTTGTATACAAAGATTCAATATCAAAGCTTGTCATGAAGCAAGTGCCAAAAGAAGAAGAATTTAGACAATTGATAAAGTCGAAAGTGTCTGACAAGGTATATTCTTAGTTTATTCTTTTTAATTAGAGGATCTAAGATAGGAACTAAAAATTTGGCAAGACTGTAGTTAGGAGAGTTAATAGAAGAAAGGATAGGTCGTATTTGAAGTAGTGGGTTTGCGTATAATTAGGAAGACCATATAGAACACCTGGCACATATCCAGAAGTAAAGAGATTGCTGTAATTTTGAGTTAAAATATTTCTTGAAGATAACGAACTTAGAAAGTTATTTATTCTATCTTCAAGTTATATATATATATATATATATATATATATATATATATATATATATATATATATATATATATATATATATATATATATATATTATATATATATATATATATATATATATATATATATATATATATATATATATATATATATATATATATATATATATATATATATATATATATATATATATATATATATATATATATATTAAAGTTACTTAAATATCATTAATAATTTTAAACGGAAATCGAAATGACTTTTATGATTCTATTTATAAAGAGGAAAAAACTTCAAGTTCATCAATACTGAAATTTTTAGTTAAGTGACTTGAAAGATATTTTTACAGCTTTTCGTTCACTTATCTCAGAAAAGCACAAACTTTAATATTAATTATTTGAAAACAGAAAAAAATATCAAGCTGAATTCATACCATTTCATTTTTCATATTAAACGTGCATTCCTGAAAGTTCAAATTATTATTAATTAATAATGGCAGTTTGAAATTCTGACATGAAATTTTGAATAATGACAAAGAATAAAATAAAAAATTAATTCATAACCTTGAGATGTTTTAATATAACATTTTATAAATGAATATTCCTTTTCCTTAGTTTCTTAATCAATACCATTTAAATTAAGTTTCATTATTCTGAAATAATTTATTACACAATTCTGTAATAATATATTAATAACTTTTCATTGTTTCGAAAAAGTGTAAGTGATGTTCTTATTTCGGTTTAATGGCATTTTCGTGGAAAATATATATATATGTTGCTTTATAGTAGAAAAATGCATTTCTGAATTGGAGAAAATTCGTCAAAGGAAACGAATGAAAATTAATCTTTTAATAAATGGGTTAATAATAAAGGTTAAAAAGGAAATGGTACTGATAGAAATAAAACTAGAAGCCCACCATCCCGCCAGCACCCTCACCAGCACCAGATTCAGCACCGCACTTCCAACCCACCCACATCTATAGGCATACATATTCTTACCTTGTGATATATACAAGCTTGTAAAATATATGGAATATTTAATATATATTACCCATTCACCTTTTTGAATACATAATCGGGTGAGTTTATTATTGCTAATTATTCTACAATTTTTATTACTCTCTCTAATGCATTCTTTATTTATTATTATTATTATTATTATTATTATTATTATTATTATTATTATTATTATTATTATTATTATTATTATTATTATTTATGTACTCTAAAATATTTCGATTACTATAATCCTTACTCTACCATCCATATCATCCTTTCATCTTTTATTATTATATATTATTATTATTATTTATTATTATTATTTATTATTAT
>SEYY01007612.1:2500-20515 GCA_009176605.1 Armadillidium nasatum
CTCTCTCTTAGGTTCATCAGAGATGCGAACTTTTTATTACAGAAACAAACATTTATGTGACCGAAAATTATGAAAGGAATTTGTATTAAATTGCTTTAGTCAACAGAATCGAATTTTGAAAGAATAATCATCATAATCGCTATTATTATTATTATTATTATTATTATTATTATTATTATTATTATTATATTATTATTATTATAGTAGTAGTAGTAGTAGTAGTAGTAGTAGTAGAAGAAGAAAACAAGAGAGAAGATTGTGCTAATGCCATGAAGTGGCATTAACGCTGGTATCGCATGATGCCACACTCGATCGATATTGCAGGAACATAGTTAAAATTTCCCAATCTGTTCCTTTTTCACGCTACGCCCTAATCCGCATCATCATTCGTGTCAATTATCATCCTCAGTAACTCCTAAAAGGGGTGGGGTTTACTCCCAGTTTTATCGTTGCTACTGAGGACAATAAATTTAAATCAAAGGCAAACATGATGACTATTTTCATGAGATGGCATTCGTCATTGTCTCAAAAGACTCGGAAAGAATCCATGGAACTCTTCTTTAACCAAATCCATTCTTTTTTTTCCTGCTATACCCTAAGTCATACTTACACACGTCGTACTTAATCATTTTTTTCATCCCTCTATGAACCCTTCACTCTCTTTCTCTCTCAAACACACACACACACAATATTATTATGGAACCTTGCTAAATTTTCTCACATTAGATATAACCTTCGTGGATCTCTTATTATATAAGTCGTTAGATAATTCGAAGACTCTCACAATAGAAAGAAGCTTGGCTGAAAGGTTTGATCGTCAAAAAAAAAAAAAAAAAAAAAAAAAAAAAAAAATTTTTTTTTTTTTTTTTTTTTTTTTTTTTTTCTTTTTAGTACTAAGTGACTGATCTACATAATTTTATATAGGATTCTAACAGGATTCAAATCCAAGATTTGAATTTATCAAACGAATGCCTAAACCACTTGTCTTTTTAGTCATATTAATTCTCTATTTCTATTTCTCTTAGCCATATTATTATTATTATTATCATTATTATTATTATTATTATTATTATTATTATCTTCCTTTCTATAGAGGAAAGTATATGTCTAAAACTTCTATTTCTACTTAAGCTACATTCCATTCTTATTTGTCATAAATTCCTATGTTCTATAATTACTATTAGTGATTGTTCTTCTCACAGTCGGAGTCTTTCGCACACACACCGTAATACACCCATAAAAATTCAGCGGTTTTGCTTTGAACAATTTCAAGGCCTTTTTGATTTTTCCAGACTTTTTTTTTTTTGAGAATACCAAATATTATTCAGGTTTGATTTATAACTTACACTGAATATATGATTCTAGGCTTTTTCTCACAATCACAGGTATATGAATTTCCAAACTTTCATTTTTCACATTAACATGATAGAAGTTGCTGAATGTTTAGTCTCTTTGACAAATAGAATGAAAACAAGTAGATCTATATCATATATTTTGAGTTTTAATTTGAAAGGAACAAAACAAAACGTACTTCTCCATACCAGAGAGAATCACACCTCAGTTATACATCAAGTCCAAGAGGTTTCTCTTGCAAAAGCAGTAATCATTCCAAAGAATATTAAAGACGAACAAGAAGTCTGAAAAAATTTCCTAAACGTCACATAACGTCGACGATCCCTCATCAAAAAATATATAAATAAAGAATACAGAGATGAGATTCTCTGAAGTGAGAGTTTAATAATCTAAGGAGACTAGTAAGAAATTAAGGAAATGTCTGGTAAGTTGAGCTCGTCTTAAACACGACTAATATACCTACGCGAGTGACCTGCAGTTAGTGTTCAAGATTGTTATGAACAAGGGTGTTAGTAAGTTCTCCAGCTGTATCTTTAGGATCAAAGAAAATTTACTGGTGGTGAATGGTGATGGTGAACTGTTAAATCACTCAAAATGATGACATGAGAGAGAGAGAGAGAGAGAGAGAGAGAGAGAGAGAGAGAGAGAGAGAGAGAGAGAGAGAGAGAGAGAGAGAGAGAGAGAGAGAGAGAGAGAGAGAGAGAGAGAGAGAGAGAGAGAGAGAGAGAAGAATATGTGCTCTATTTTAGAGTTGATAAAAGAATTAAGAAGAGTTAGAAGAATTGGGAGATAAATTATATTCAGCATAGACGGTTATATATATTTACTATGGTTATAGTTGATGAATGGCAAGAGAGATGAATTTGAAAGTTGAAAACAAGGAAGACTCCAAATCAAGAACAAGAGAATAGAAAGGCACAACATCTGCCTCTGGAAGTAGAGAAGGGTTGCGGAGTTGATGCCGGAACTGGAGACTAATATTTCTTGGTAGAAAAAAAGTCGGAAGTTTGCAATTATAAAATGGTTAAGCTTGCGCTGGAAGTTTTTTTTCTTTCTAAATGGCCTGGTATCGGGGAGATTGAGAAGACTATATATATATATATATATATATATATATATATATATATATATATATATATATATATATATATATATATATATATATATATATATATATATATATATATATATATATATATATATAATATATATATATAATATATTTTTATTTTTTTTTTTTTTTTATTTTTTTTTATTAATTTTCTTTTAAAATTATATAACAAATGAAATTTTAATACAAATATTCAATTTATGCACGTAACTAAAAAAAAAAAATAGTTTCTTGCTTTATTTAAAAAAAAAATAAAAAATTAAATTAAATTTGATATTTGCAGTCATAAAAAATGATGGAAAACAATTTATTATTTGTAGAGTAATAAAAAAGTGCAAGTTAAAAAAAAAATTTTTTTTTAAAAACAATAATAATAAATTAGATACCCATAAAATTTCGTCTTTTATGATATCTTCGGATTTTAGAAAACTAATTTTTAAGGATATTTTAATAATAGTAATAATAATAATATTTACAATAAATATTATAATAATTATAATATTATGACCACAGTGATAATAATTATAATTCTAATAATAAAATTTATTACTCATAATAAAATAATTCAATAATAATAATAATAATAATAATAATAATAATAATAATAATAACCGATAATGATGCTATTAATTAATAATAATAGTAATAATAATAATGATAATAATAACGAAAAATGGAAATTATTGAATTATTTATAATACTATCATTATTATTAATTATATTATTATTATTATAATGAAAAAAAAAAAAAAAAAAAAAAAAAAAAAAAAAAAAAAAAAAAAAAAAAAAAAAATAAAATATATTATATATATATATATATATATATATATATATATATATATATATATATATATATATATATATATATATATATATATATATATATATATATATATATATATATATATATATATATATATATATATATATATATATATATATATATATATATATATATATATATATGCGTTCTTTTCTTCCAGGTTTAAATCAAAAACAAGTTAAAACAAAATTTTCTAGTATATAAAAATTTACATCTCACGGGCATTGCCCTATTCAAGGAAGAAACTTTTCTAGGTAGTATATACCTAAGATCCACAAGTGGAATCGAACCCGCCACCCTCAATCATATTACCATTTATAACTCAGTTGTTGTTTATAAGGCAAAACGAACAGTTCTGTGTTGGTTAAAACAAACAGCAAATTAATTTATCCATTGAGTTGTCCTTTAAAGGGCGCAATATTATGCGATATTGCTATAAAAATTACGATGATATATCAACTATCGATTATATTTCATCACCACTCATGGGTCGGAGTACGGGGTTTACATATTTCTCTGCCATGCATTTACATTTGGTTTTCTGACACCGACAAAGATTTTTCGAGCAACCAGAATTAATATTCTGTTCAAGAGATATTTTTATAATTTTTAAAAAAAGTATTCAAATAAATTTTACGAATTATGCATAAATAAAAACATATTTTCTATTATAATTTAATATAGTTCATAGCCATTTAGTTTACATAGTTTAAAATCAGTTTAGAAATATATATATATATAATATATATATATATATATATATATATATATATATATATATATATATATATATATATATATATATATATATATATATATATATATATATATATATATATATATATATATATACACTCTATAATTTAAGAAATTTGTCTACTCAAAATTTGTCGATTCGGAAGGCTGGAATTTTTAATTGCTGTGTTAAGTATTATGACTATATAGGTATACATTTTCTTTACGAAATATATTATATATATATATATATATATATATATATATATTATATATATATATATATATATATATATATATATATATATATATATATATATGTCGGCCTTTAATTTGACCAGATTTCCAATTTTCTCCCTGACTCTGGTGAAAATTTTAGTAGGCCTCTGCCCACCATATGTGAAATATATATATATATATATATATATATATATATATATATATATATATATATATATATATATATATATATATATATATATATATATATATATATATATATATATATATATATATATATATATATATATATATATATATATATATAGTTACATTTTTTTAAAAAACTATATTTTAAAAAAAAAATTTCGTTAATCAAAAATGTTTTCATTACTATAGGGTGATGATAATTAAGCTAGGGGGTCAGACTTCCCCTTTCGCTCCCTCCTTCCCCCAAGGACCCTTGGAAATATTCACAAACTCTCCTTATGTATAAAGAAAATACCTTTATATAACGTAAAATATGGCTTTGAATTTTGTTTTCCGAGATAAAAAGTTAACAAAAAATAATGTTTTCCAGCTTCACACCAAATATTTCTCACTTCGTCCATAAATAAATACAAGAGTGATTTTAAAGTTTGAGTGATTGATAAAGCAATGATACACTCTATGATTATAAAGTTTGGGTGAGTCGTGAAACATTGGTACATGTGATTATGTTGTTGAAATGAAATATTGGTACAGGTACATTATGTGATTATAAGGTTGATTGAAATGAAATATTGGAACACTATATAATTATATAGTTTGCTTGAAATGAAACATTAGTACACTATATGCTTATAAAGTTTGAGAGAGTTATGAATCATTGGTACACTCTGTGATTATATACTTTGGGTGAGTCGTGAAACATTGGTACACTATAGCTGCGTTCAGAAACCGAGCAAAGGCGAGCGGATCGCTGGCTTTTTGGCTGATAACCGTTTTTTCTCAACCTTCTGTGAGTGTGACGTCATAGTTCGGTGCCTACGTCATGTAAAAATTTCGAAAAACAGAGCCATCTTTTCGCTCGTTGAAGGACTATGGGGTACGGGCGCTCGGTTGCGCTTAAATGGCTGTTCTGGCGTTTTTGTAAACAATAGAACTGGCGTACGCCATATTCCATGTAGAAATAATTAGGTTTTAATTCTGTTTTCCTGCCCGTTTTTAATTTTTTTTATGTGTAATATGTATTAAATAGGCTAAATAAATGTGTAATTAATGTGTTGTCAAAGTAATTATGAACTGAAAACCATTGAAAGGCTAAAAAACATTTTGAAATTGCCCTAGGTTTAGGCCCTAGGGAACATTCGAAGAGAAGTGACTTGTTTTTGTTAAATTCTTGTTTAAATTCCCCTTAATTAAAACGTTTAAATGCCTTTTTTGTGTAAAGGATTATTAGAAAACCCAAGAACAACCATGTTAAGTGAAATATGTCGGATTGACTAAATCTGTTGAAATGACATGAGGTATAAATTGCAGCTTGTTAATTCATTAAAATATGATTTTGGGCCAAAGGCCTATTATGTGAATTTACAGTAGATTTTGAATATTTAAAAGCACATTTATCATATCCATATTAACCACTATAGCATATCCTTTATTATGTAAATTTATAGTACTTTTATATTTAAGATTTACCTTTTATGAATATTCATAGGCATATAAAATTTTTGAGTAGCTGACATAAAAAATTCAGTTATAAGAAAAATAAATTACAATGATTTAACAATATACAGGTCAATTATCAAATCATTTTGACAAAGGGAATGTGCTGAAAATTTTGCATAAAATTTTCTCCCATGTCTTTAATTTTTTTTTTTTTTAATGTTTTAGTCAAAATGTTTTTTTTTTCTTAAAATTTTGTTTTAGATAGTCTATTATTATAGTCTATTTAGATAGTCTATTATTATAGACTATTTTGTTTTAGATATTCTATAATAATATTATTACTCATTTATATATATTTATAAAAAGCACTACAGAATAGCCATTTTTAAATAACATTGAATGGTTACTTTTAACCTGTGCAAGTGCTTAGTTTTAACCCATTTGATTATTTGCATCATCCTCAATTTTAAATTTTTTAAAAAAAATATTAATTTTCATATTTCTGTATACTTTTTTTTATATAAAAATATTCAAGAAGGTTTATATTTCTCAAAAAGATTATTCACACAGTATATCAACTAATCCTGATTTTTCACATCTTTCAAAAGTTGAGGTTTTTGAAATTTTGATTAGTTTTACTTCTTTTTACGTTTAAATATATATATATATATATATTAAAGATATATATATATATATATATATATATATATATATATATATATATATATATATATATATATATATATAAGATATATATTTGTTTTTATTTTCTATTTGTTTTGTGTGATTTTTCCTTACTTACAGGTATGAAAAAAAAGTAAAGTAAAATTAAAAGCATAATTAAGCTTCTTGAGAGTTTGACTGTATTATATGTGTTGTAACCTCTTCTTAACTTAAATTGCATATGTTAGGGACTGGAAAATTAGTTGTAGTGTTAAAAAAATGAAATGAGGGAGTGATATGAGTTGATAATAATTATAATTATGATGTATAATTATAATATATGTTATGAAGGTAGGAAAATGGCTGTCTTTGATAAGCTCGTGTGACCTCTAACTTTACTATATATATATATATATATATATATATATATATATATATATATATATATATATATATATATATATATATATATATATATATATATATATATATATATATATATATATATATATATATATAGGCAAAGGTGGAGATTGTTTCTGAGTTTTGATTGTTAAAAAATATCGAAAATCGAAAATATCAGAGAAGCCTATCGTAAACAAGAGAGTTGTCAGAGGTACGAGGTACTATTACTAGACATAGACACAATTATTATTACTTACTTTTCTAGCAGAACCTAATTCGACTTATCATAACCTGAACTACCGAAATTGCCGTAAAAAGAGGCCTAACCTACACAAGAATTTGCTGTGAAAGAGACCTAACGTACACAAGAACGTTTGCACGACATAGTAGCCTAGGGCTAATTATAGGCAGGAAAATATCGATTAAAATTGAATATCGACATAAAAAAATATTGATATAAAAAAATATCGAAACTCAGAAACAATCTCCACCTAAGCCATATATATATATATATATATATATATATATATATATATATATATATATATATATATATATATATATATATATATATATATATATATATATATATATATATATGGGTAACCCTTTAAAACATGCTTCTGAAAACATAAATATGATATAAAATTCTTATTTCCCAAGTATATTTTAAATTTATTTTCTATGCTTTACTTTTAATACATTTAATATTTACATTCCAAGTTAATTTTTGGTCAAAGTACAAGACATTTTTTGTGAAGATCTGTATTTAATTTTCTTCCAAATCATAGATACTTGAAGGCAATTATTCTAAGTACATTTTGTAATGAGAGGACAACAGTTTTATCAGTTACCCCCTTTTTTTTTTTTTTTTTTTTTTTTTTTTTTTTTGCAAAAAAAAAAGATTTGGATTTAAGAGCAGAAGTAAATAGACAATTGCATAAAATATTTGTATCAGTGAAGGACGTTTTAAGGGGAAATTAATACTTTCATATTCCATTTCAGCAAAATCTATTGCGGATTGATCTAATTGTACCATTATATTTTAATTTTGTTAATAGAAAGGATTAGGAAGAAATGTTATTTTAAATCATTTCTTGAACTCTACATGCTATATAATTTAATTCATTTTAAAATCTTTAGTTAACCTATTTTATTTATAGCTACTAAATCAAATTTTCCTTGTGATTTAAAAATGTAAAATATTATTATTGTTATTATTATTATTATTTTGATATCTAACATATGTCAAAAAAAAAAAAAAAAATTAAAACAATAATATATATATACTTTATTATGAGATTAGCAAGAACTTGAACTTGTTTTTGAAATATGACTCAAATTCAGCTTTTATATATATATATATATATATATATATATATATATATATATATATATATATATATATATATATATATATATATATATATATATATATATATATATATATATATATATATATATATATATATATATATATATATATATATATATATATATATATATATATATATATATATATATATATATATATATATATATATATATATATATATATATATATATATATATATATATATATATATATATATATAGATGAATTAATTATTCCTTTCTCTCCTATAGAATATTATTGTAAAATTGAATGTTTTTTTTTTTTTTTTTGAGATAAATTGAAATTTGAAATAAAAAAAATTTGAGAACATTTAAGTATAAAAATCAATACCAACTATAAACAAGAGGCAAGTAGAGCACATTATTGCGAAACAACCCATCTATTGTTGGATTTTGTGCATCCTTAATTCTGGGTAAGTTTTAACTTTGTTTATTGATGAACCAAAAAGAGTAAAAAGTCTATAATTATTAATGTAAGGTTTATAATAACATTAAGGGGTTTAACAATTCAAAAGTTGATAATAATTGTAAAGGAAATTAAAAATAAAAGTTATTAAAAAGGTTCATTAAAATCAGTAGTGCTTAATACCAATCTAATGAAGTCTAATCAAAAAGAAAGGGGAGATTTATGTTTAACTTTCTATTTTTTGTTTTTGTTAAAGGATTCGTGTGACTGGTTCTAAAATTTTCCACAGAAGAAGCTTGTTCAACATCAAGATACCAAAAATTGTGAAGTTACCCAATAAGGGAGAAAAAAAGAAAAATCAATAGTGTCCATTTAAAATCAGAAGGGAAGAAGATTGGTTGATCACTCCTGTAGAGAATCACAATTGTTTCCCAGCGAGGACAGAAAAAAAAGGGACCAAATGACCAATATAAATGTAAAATAACTGCAGTCTTAATCTCAAATTTGTAATTTATTATTAATTATTATTATTATTATTATTATTATTATTATTATTATTATTATTATTATTATTTTTGCTTAATATTGATTTTCTTTGTTTTTTGTATTTACCAATTTATTTATTAGTTAAATATTAGTAATATTTTATACATATATATATATATATATATATATATATATATATATATATATATATATATATATATATATATATATATATATATATATATATATATATATATATATATATATATATCAAAAGTATTATTTCTTAATATAA
This sequence comes from Armadillidium nasatum, assembly GCA_009176605.1. Taxonomy (NCBI): domain Eukaryota; kingdom Metazoa; phylum Arthropoda; class Malacostraca; order Isopoda; family Armadillidiidae; genus Armadillidium; species Armadillidium nasatum. Next base: position 12,042 of record SEYY01007612.1, read on the forward strand.
TTTTTCAGGAATTAAGAGTTATTATATTAGTTTGTAAAAGTTATATATATTTTTTGTGTTAGGAATTTTATATTGTTTGAGTATTTAAGCATTAGTAGGGGAGCTCGTTAGTTAGGTAGGGTTTGTAAATATATTATATAAAAATAAAGAGATTAATTATCATCAATGTACTGTGTTTAATATATATTAGTAAACGAAAAGCATACACATTTTGTTACCCTTTAGAGTGATATTGAGCATCAGGTTTAAGTAATTAAGTCATCAGTTTTGTTTGCTATTATCTTTCTGATTTTTCCTCCTTGTTACTTAAGTTCTCTTGTCATTCTACGACTAAATTCATTTGTTCTGTTTATTTATCTCAATTCTACTGACTACCCCATATTTATTGACTATCTAAACTCCAAAATAGAGCACATTCTCTCTTCTTCACCTTTCTTAGAAATCATCATATTAGGTAATTTCATTGTTCACCACCGCCAATGACTCAAGTTTTCATTCACCATGTAAAACAATCTTAAGTAGTTGGTGCAACATTCTTATCTTATCCCTGATCGTCTTGGAGAACAAATCGGTATTCTTGACTATTATTTAAACTTCCAATCTTTCTCCTTATACTGTCAAATTCTGTCTTCCTCTGGGTTCTTTTGATCACTTTCTTATCTCTGTATCCTCATCTATCTTTTCAAGTCTTCCGCAAAAAAAAAAAAAAAAAAAAAAAAAAAAACGCGCCCATTTTATATATATATATATATATATATATATATATATATATATATATATATATATATATATATATATATATATATATATATATATATATATATATATATATATATATATATATATATATATATATATATATATATATATATATATATATATATATATATATATATATATATTACAGTTCACCACCTCCCACGGGCTGATCCCTTTTCTAAGAGGGGCCAGAAATATAAAATAAAAGAAAATTCACCCAATCCCACTCTAACGCATATCTCATGTGAACACAGACAAATGCTTTGAAGAGGAAGTATAAATGCAGCAGGAAAAATAAATGATGTCAGAGAGTTCCACAGAATAGAGGTTACTTGAAAGTATTCACAAAAATTCTGGAACAAACTTGGCAATAATTTTTTTTAAAAAATCATAGGATTATGAATCAATTATGATTTTTTTATGTCGCCACTACTCACGGGCAGAGCCCTTTTCACGTCGCAGAGAAAGAAAGTCAAGGGAGTTTGAAAGTAGGGGACAGTTTATTAGTCTCAGCCTTAGACTCAATTTTATCCAAAAGAATCGTGGAACCGGAACCACCCCAAATAATACCATTATATAGTTGAAGTAACTTTTGAAAAAAAAAAAAAAAAATTCCCTCAACCTGAACAGAACCCTCAGCTTTTTAGAGGCCACCTTAGCAACCGTTGTGATATGAGGTTTCCAAGATAATTTATTGTTTTTGTTCAGACCAGGAATATTTATGTACACAGGTGAGACGGGAGAGACATGGAAGGAGATAGGAAAGTTGGGAGGTGTTTTTGAGAGAGAGAGAGAGATGTGAAGAAGTTGAATTTCACATGGTTGCGGTGGCCCCACCGGGAAATCTCATCCAAGTCGGAAAGAATGGAATCAGAAAATTGAAGACGAGAATCAACTCTAGAAGGAAAAGAAGGAGCAGATTTGAAGTGGGTAGAAGAATGGAGAGTTGAGTCGGCGGCATAAGAATGAACAGAGTTTGATTTACAGCTGAGGTGGTGGTTGATGAAAAGTAAGAATAAAGTAGGAGAAAGAACAGAACCCTGAGGAACACCACAATTAATAGGGAAAGAAGAAGTCGCTCCATCAACAAGTGGAACGATTTGAGAGGAAACTAGACATGAGTAAGCAAAGAGAAGGAAGAAACCCAAAGGAAGGGAATTTAAAGAGCAGCGACTCATGCCATACTCAGTCAAAAGCCTTGGATATGTCAATCGCCACCACATAAGACTCCCCGTAGTCCCTAAGGGAAGAAGACCATAGATCAGTAAGATGGGAAAGAATATCACCAGTAGACCTCGAGCGACGGAAGCCATACTTGTGATCTGAGAGAAGGGAGTGAGATTCCAAATGGTCAAGGAAATGAGAGTTGAGGAGAGTTTCAAAGACTTTAGAGAGAATACAAGTAAGAGCAATAGGGCGATAGTTAGAAGGTTCAGAGCGGCTTCCTTTTTTCGGGATCGGTTGGACATATGCACGCTTCCAGCACAGAGGAAAAGTATTAGTATTATGCCACAGAGAGTAGAGTTGAACGAGGACAGGAGCCAGCTCGGAAGCACACTCTCTCAAAACACTAGGAGGAATTCCATCCGGGTCACTTGCCTTCCTTATGTTCATAGATTTCAGGATCCCATGCACCTGATCATTTGAGTTCACGTGTAAAGACAAGGGACACCTGAGAGAAGAATTAGTAGGAGGAGGGATGCCGGAATCATCCAGGGTAGAATTAGATGAAAAAAGGAGGCAGAAAAGATTGGCCTTTTCACTAAAATGAGTGTAACAAATAAAAATAATGATTAATAGAATTTTCTGGTGTTCATATATAGCACTGAAAAATGGTAAAATAATATTCGTTCAAGGAAATCTAATATTTATTTTCACATATTTTATATTTAATACTAAAATATTTTCATACATAAATTATGTATCCATTGAAAGGCATGAAAGTCTCTCTCTCTCTCTCTCTCTCTCTCTCTCTCTCTCTCTCTCTCTCTCTCTCTCTCTCTCTCTCTCTCTCTCTCTCTCTCTCTCTCTCTCTCTCTCTCTCTCTCTCTCTCTCTCTCTCTCTCTCTCTCTCTCTCTCTCTCTCTCTCTCTCTCTCTCTCTCTCTCTCTCTCTCTCTCTCTCTCTCTCTCTCTCTCTCTCTCTCTCTCTCTCTCTCTCTCTCTCTCTCTCTCTCTCTCTCTCTCTCTCTCTATATATATATATATATATATATATATATATATATATATATATATATATATATATATATATATATATATATATATATATATATATATATATATATATATATATATATCTCTCTCTCTCTCTCTCTCTCTCTCTCTATATATATATATATATATATATATATATATATATATATATATATATATATATATATATATATATATATATATATATATATATATATATATATATATATATATATATATATATATATATATATATATATATATATATATATATATATATATATATATATATATATATATATATATATATATATATATATATATATATATATATATATATATATATATATATATATATATATATATATATATATATATATATATATATATATATATATATATATATATATATATATATATATATATATATATATATATATATATATATATATATATATATATATATATATATATATATATATATATATATATATATATATATATATATATATATATATATATAGTTGTACGGTACGTCAAAATAGGTGTTTGTTTTCGTTGTTGTTTGTTCGTAAGTTTGTTTTGTTGTGATTTGTGATCAAATTTTCGCGTTCAGAAAACCGAGAGGATCGCTACGTCATCAACTCCATCTAAGACCTTGGTGATTGGCTGCTTATTTTCTACCAATAAAATTGACGTATTCGCATTTTAGCGAGCGCTCGCATTTGCTCGGTTTCTGAACGCAGCTATTATTTGCGTTGCCAATGCGTCTATTTTTCGACCGAAAAACAAATAATCTATCAAATCATTTTATAATATAATAAGAATTTAAAATATACATTTAATTAACATTTTAATATTTATATACATATATTTAAAATATTATTAATGTACATTTTATAAAAAATACTGTTTTTTTTTTTAGTTATAAATCATTTTAAATTTAAATTTTTAAAAATTCGCAGAGTTGCCAATCATCATATTTCTCTCCAAACTATTCCGCAGGTATACCGCATTACATATTTTTTTTTTTTTTTTTTTTTTTTTTTTTTTTTTTTTTTTTTGGTAACTTACTGTCTTCTCTAACACACTTTAAATAAAGCTCTTAAACAGTTTCGAAGTGACAGTCACGAAGATAGTACTGTTACTGCTATTTATAATCATGTATGCAAATAGTACTAGCAATATTACTACTACTGCTATTTGCCGCTCTCTAACTGGTTAAAAGTGATTACAAAATGAATAACAATAATAATAATGAAGAGTAATAATAATGACGTAAATAAAATGGAACTAACTAATAACGGTAAGTATGCACCTTAATTAATTATATTTATTTAAACGAGGGCAAAACGTCTGAAAAATATCGGGGGAGGGAGGGGGGGATTGAGGAAAAAGGGTTACAGGATTAATATTTTAGGCTTATAATTGCCTAGCCAAGACATTTTAAGATTTTATATAGAAATAAATTACATTATATTAGGCTTATAATTGCCCTAGGCTTTTTGTAGAAATTATCTTGGATTTTTCATTTATACATGAAATGACAGTATTCTCACCGCTACGCCCATCCGCTTCTTCATTGTAAAAAAAATATTTTAATAAAGAAAAAAAATATATAAATATAATAAAAATATATATATATATATATATATATATATATATATATATATAATATATATATATATATATATATATATATATATATATATATATATATATATATATATATATATATATATATATATATATATATATATATATATATATATATATATATATATATATATATATATATATATATATATATATATATATATATATTATATTATTTATATAATTCATTTAAATAATAAAAAAAATTTTATTATAATTAATTTATTTATATATATATATATATATATATATATATATATATATATATATATATATATATATATATATATATATATATATATATATATATATATATATATATATATATATATATATATATATATATATATATATATATATATACATTTTATTATATTTATTATTATATCTATACTTATTTTTATTAATATATTTATTATATAGTTATTCGTGGTGGTGAAATAATTAAAAATAAAATATCACCACTCATGGGTCAGGGGGTACCCGTGCCGAACACCCCCCATCAATTGCCCGGAAACGTTTGTATCATTTCGTTCGGACTTGCAGTCGGACCATAGTAAAATTATTACTTAGTAATTTAGATGAATGTTATAAATTTAGGACAACCAGAAATCCATATTATTGCCGCAAAAAAAAAAGTAAAATAAATTTAAAATGGCTTCGTAAATAACAAAGTCTTGATAATTACAAATATTTTTATATTTATCTTTATTTAATTAAATGCGCGATATTTCAACTAGTTCCCACAAAAGTAATAAATAAACTTTTATATAATGTATCAGCGCCTTCCTTACATTACCTTCATACTTATGTAAGGTGAACGTGATGCCCCTAACCCAAATACTAAAGAAGGTGAAACCAAAGGTACCAACAAGAATGCTAATAGCGACCACAGGCAAGAAACCACCCCTCCACATGTAAAGCATACTGCACTCACTCCTGAAGTAGTAGTTGATGAGGATTCTATCAGTCTTTTACCTTCGTCGGTACAAGAAGAAGAGTTGGAACAAGAAGTTAGATACAGGTTAGAGAAATTAATGTTTTTTTTTTATTCTAGGACAGTATATAAGTAGAACTAGTGTTACTCTTAATGCATTTAAGCTATCTGTCATAGGCAACTTTATTCATATTTAAGACAATAGAAAATAGGAAACAACACGAATCAAAATGACCTATCAAAGACTGTCCTATCCCCAGTTCTTAGTTCAAACAAACAAACTTTGCAAAACAAAAATTTATAATTATGATTCGTAACTACATTTACCATTCCTCATTAAACATATGTTTTACATGATAACAAATACACTCCGACAAAACTCATTCAAGGTAGTTACATTAAAAAAAAAAAAAAAAAAAAAAAAAAACTTTTTACAGAATAATCGTTAGTCATCCATACAAGTGGAGTTAGGACTCTTTTGTATAAAATAAAATATGTAAAGCATTCTAATATAACATTTTATATACCCGAAGTTTGACAGCACCAAGTGATTAAAGAATTAAAAAAAATAAAAACAAAAAAGTCTGTATAGTTATAATTTTTTTTTTTTTTTTTTTTTTTTTGTGTGTGTGTGTGTGTGTGCGAATCATTAAGAAATAGTGAGTTAACCTAATCATTATCATCTTAAAGGTCCTCCAATAATTACCAGGAATATAAATACATATATAAATAACTTGGTAAGTGTTAAGTAGATTTCTGTTTTTTCGATATATCGATAAATAAGATAACTGTTACATCTTTTAAAATATAATGTAATATTATAACAATAACTAATCTAACAGCATAACCAGACCTACTCTAAAATAACCTATATATAATGTAAATAATAACTAAATTTTTTTTATTCAAAACATCAATTCTTATTGATTATTTTCAGCGTTATAAATATCGATATATCAATATCGAAACAAAAGGCATATAAATATCGATATATCAATATCGTAAGACGAGAAATCCTCCTAACAAAAGCCAAATATTTCTTTAGCTTATCACGTTAGATATTATAGATAGTTTAGATTCTAATAATAATTTAAATTCTAATGAACAATAATATTTGTTAACGGAAATAAACTCATTACATTGTTCCAGTTAATTGACATTATTCCATTAAGAAATGTTCATCTTTATTCCTCATTCCCATTTTAGAGTTCATCTTTATTCCTCATTCCCATTTTAGAGTTCATCTTCGTTCTTCATTCTCATTTTAGTGTTTATCTTTATTCCTCATTCCCATTTTAGTGTTTATCTTTGTTCCTCATTCCCATTTTGGTGTTCATCTTTATCCTTCATTCCCATTTTAGTGTTCATCTTTGTTCATTACTCCCGTTTCAGTGATCATCAAACCTCATTCCCATTATAGTGTTTATCTTTGCTCCTCATTTCCATTTTAGATTTGATCTTTATTCCTCATTCCCATTTTAGATTTGATCTTTATTCCTCATTCCCATTTTAGATTTCATCTTTATTCCTCATTCCCATTTTAGCTCTCATTTCTGTTCCTCACTCCCGTTTTAGTTTTTATCTTTGCTCCTCATTCCCATTTTAGTGTTCATCTTTGTTCCTCATTCCCATTTTAGTGTTCATCTTTGTTCCTCATTCCCATTTTAGTGTTCATCTTTGTTCCTTATTCCCATTTTAGCCTTCTTCTTTGTACTTTTAATAACAGTAGCTATTCCCATTTTAGTATTGACAATCTTCTTTATTAAACATGATTTTTACCCTGCATATAGTATGATGAAATAATGTTGAAATATGAGCACACATTCCTTAAGGAATACAACTAAAGGTTGTATTTAGGGATGGAGTGAAGTATCGGTATCGGTATCGGCAAGTATCGGCATATTTTCCGATACCGGTATCGGTATCGGCGGTATCGGTATCGGTATCGGCAAAATTTTTGGATAAGAGTAAAGTATCGGTATCAGTAGTAGTATCGGTATCGGTATCTGGTAATTTTTAGGTATCGGTATCGGTATCGGTATCGGTAAAAATTTTGGTATCGCTCCATCCCTAGTTGTATTTATAGTCTTTGTATAAAGTTTGAAATTTGTTTTTTAGTATTTTAGTGTTTTGTGTACTCGAGTATTTCGATAACTAAAGATGAATATTAAAGACAAAGAGACTGTACTGTATTATGGGTCAAGTTTTCACTGCCCATTAAATGCCTAAAGTAAACTATAATTATAATGTTTGTATATTGTATTGTACGTCGATTGTATATAGTGAAATACTTTCTAATAAGGTAATTTTAAGGTTATATGTTAATACGTATGGGTCAAAATTTCAGTACCCATTAAAGTACCTACAATAGTTAAAGTGCTTTTATATTGTATTGGATACTGATAGTAAAAACACGTTCCAAAAAGACTATTAAAGCTGCATAGTTATAGTTTGAATCGAAATTTCAGCACCTTTTAAGTACTTACAGTATAGTTATAGTGATTGTATATTGTATTGTATAGTTATTGTATTCCTTCTAATTAGGTAATTTTTCTTTACCAAAAGCATGACTCTACAAAAGCTACGAGAAGTATTGAAAAATCTTTCTAAAAATGATGAGTGAGTTTACCATTTTAAAATTTAGCTGCTATAAAGTTTGGCTTCTGTAAAACTATGTGAGCTGCGTAGATTACTTAGACCTCTTAAATGTATTCAAGAATAATTCAGACTATTGGTATCCTAAAGAGACTCTCACAGGATGTCCGAGCTTGAGGAAAGTTTAAATAAAATGGTTTTTGAACTTTTAACTGTTGGGCTTGAGTAATAATCACGAGTAGAGTGCAAATGAAGCTTGATCATTTCGCTGACGTTGCTTGTGCATGCTAAGCATTACTTGTATACCCTCAGTGTAGATCCAGCATACCGAT
>SEYY01007613.1:12500-17500 GCA_009176605.1 Armadillidium nasatum
GATTATCAATCCTTACTTTCAATTGTAGACCAGTTTGGCCTAAATATGCCGCATTACAGCTGGTACAATTAAATAAATAAATTGATGAGGATCTGAGAAGCATTGAGTGAGATTCCTTGTGTCTGAAGAAACTACCGCAATCGGTATGGCAATGGATTCGGAGGCTTGCAATATTCAGCTCGAAAAATCGAAGGTTCGAATCCTACCCTGGCAGAGCTCAGATTCAGTTAGGTTTATGACGTCAGAGGTTATTTTGTTAATTTCCCTTGCGATAGGTGGCGTAGCGAGTCAAAGCAGTGGAAGGTTAGACACTCGGTATTTGGTACAGATGTTACAGCGTTTGCTATGTGTAATTAACCATATGAGTATGTGAGTAAAATAGAAAGCATTTAGAATGGCATTTTAACCCAAAGAATCCTTTCTACGATAGAACGGCAAAAAACAAGTTTTTTTTCCGCTCTATATAAAAAGGAATTAGAGTGTCATTTTATTAAGTGTATACATTCTTCCTCTTCTTTTTATTTATCACATTCTGTTTCATATTTTCTTTTTCTTAGTCTTCTTATAATAATAATAATAATAATAATAATAATAATAATAATAATAATAATAATAATAATAATAATAATAATAATAATAAAGATAATAACAATAATAATAATAATAATAATAATAATAATAATAATAATAATAATAATAATAATAACATTAATAATATTAATAATAATATATAATAATAATTAATAATAATAATAATAATAATAATAATAATAATAATAATAATAATATTTAATAATAATAATAATAATAATAATAATAATAATAATAATAATAATAATAATATTAACAATATAAATATAAGTAAATAATAACATATTAAAAATCTACTGAATATCTCATAATGATTACTTTGAAATTTTCTTAGTACTACATTAATATTTTACTAATTCATTTCCATTAAATAATTTTCATATATTCATGGCCTCTGGAGAATCATTATGTTTTAATACAAACATTAAATTAATTTTCATATTCAAAGCTGCTTTGCCCTTGAAATTTGTTTCCTAGGTTAGAATTTAGAATAGAGATTAATTCCATCCAATAATTTTGAACATTTGGATTTACAATAGAGATTAATTCCATTTCTCTAATTTTGAACATTTTTATTCTTGCAATCTTTATGCAGATCGCCATTCTGGTTTTCATAATAAACGCTCTACTGGGAACACTTCGGAAGCATTTTATTATACTTACAAATTTCAATTCGCTACTATAGGAGTAAACTCATTTCAGTAATTACTGTTATTATTATTATTGTTATTATTATTATTATTATTATTATTATTATTATTATTATTATTATTATTATTATTATTATTATTATTATTATTATTATTATTATTATTATTATTATTGGTATACAATATTTGATTCAAAGTAGATAAAAGTTCTTAAGGAACATCGACCATAATTTTAAATAAAAACTGAGAAAGAATTTTTACTTTCAGCTGAAATAATGGTTTTGGCTTCACAGTTGCTTTAGATTCTAATGGAGAAGCCAGTGGAGAAGTGTATTGGGATCATGGATATGAAATATGTGATATGAGTGAAACTTTCATTGGGGAATTAAATTATTCAGAGGTAAATAGTATTATTAGTTTGAATATTTGATGCACTAAAGGTGGCTAGGTTCTGGATATGTAAAAATAGAAAACTTATTAGCAAAATATATAGAAAAAAAACGAAAGAAAAACTGTCTAAAACAATTCCTTTAATTGTTTATCTAATCAACATTATTTTTTCTACTAATTTTTTTTAGTTAGAATAACTATATTTAGTTTACTTTGTTTACTAAGATTAATGGTAATATTTTTTTTTTTTTTGTATCAGTAAAATTTAAAACAAAAATAAAATACAAGACGAAAATGTGCAACAGATTTACTCATTAAATCAATAGAAACTGTATTCCTTCTAAAACTATATTTTTAATATTTCAGAGACAGTTGTCCTTGCAAGGTCAATATGATCCAACTATAGCTGAAGGAGTAACTGTAGAAAATATAGAGATCTTTGGTTTTCCATCAGAACCGACCGGAATAGACGTCAATGGAGAAGCTGCAGATTCTTCTTTTTGAGTTACGATGAAACTACAAACGTTTTAAAATTTTCATTGTCAATTCCCCTTAATGTTGACTTTTCAATTAACTTCAAAACTGCATAAATAAATACAATTAAATTTGAGCATTAACTAGTTGTAAATGTTATTTTAATCCAAAGAATAAATTTTATCTCAACTACTTTATCCATTATCACTACTGTTATCTGTACTGCCACTACTATTATTACTACTATTATTTACAATCATTATTAATTTCATTATCGTTATCATTGTGAATATTTTTATTATTATTATTATTATTATTATTATTATTATTATTATTATTATTATTATTATTATTATTATTATTATTATTATTATTATTATTATATTTATTATTATCTAATCCTTAAACAAAACCACCTTGTTGTGGTGGGGGAGCTCGGGGGTCATTTTCGAATAGTCACTGCGAAACATTTCTTCCAGTTTTTTTTTGTTCCGTTTTCCTCCATTCTCTCTTCGTATTACTCTACGTATGCTTGTTCTCTATTACGGAACTCTTCCCTGTTCTGTCCTGCCTCCTGGTAACTCTTGGGCTGCGGTCTCTGTGCTCATCTCGTCCTCCATATTTTGTGGATATGGGTACAGTTAAAAAACCGGTTGTTCTCCTTGTCTAACCACCGAGGAGGCTGTTCCATACTTGGGCGCATAATCTTGGGCTTCGCGTCTTTTCTTTGGGTTACACAGCTAGTGAGTTTTATCCTAGGGAATAGACACCGAGTTCTGAGAGGCTTTTCCGAGGTCACACCTACAACCATTTCATTGGGGAGGGGTTTTGGAGGAGGAGATTATAGTTCTGTGCGGGCAATTGGCGCAGTTTCTGCGTTTACATTCTCACGATTTGTCTTCTCTTATTTTATCTTATTTTATTTATTTATGCATCATTGGTTTTACTGTATCTGTCTTTTTGTATTATCGGAGTTGTTTTTATGACTACAAATAGAAAACGAAAAAAAGTAGTAAAGAAAGGTGAAATTCAACATCAGTCGGGCTCCCTCCCCGACCCCTTCCGGGTACAGTTCGGCCCTGTATTTAACAGGAGCTTTGATGCCCATGTTGATGAAATGATCGGAGTTTCGCCCCAACCTATAGTCCTCCTTCATGGTCCCTTTTCTCGGACTACCCCGTTTAGACCAGCTGAGGTTTTTCTGACTTCTATGAACGCCTCCCTCATTTCTGTTGCTCGTCGGCCGTTTCCAGAGTCTCTGCGCTCCTACGGTCTCCTTTCCAGTCTCCTAAATTCACAAACTCTATCGGTCGTTTTCTCAGACTCCCTCCAAAAATTCCTGGTCATATTTCATACCCGTTTATTTTTATTTGCACGATAACACCGAGTCCACTGGCTGTGATAAGCCTGTTCGCCCTTAGTGATACTTTAGAGGTTGCTCTTCGAACGCCTGAGCCACAGGGGATTCTTATGAGAAACGGTTCAATCTTAGCCCGTGCTCCCTCTCAAACCCAAAGCAAAGTACTTACTTTCCTATCGCATCTTGGGAAGATTCCAATAATTTTTAAAGCTGATGATATTCGTAACAAGTGTAATGGAACTGTCTACGTTCCTAATTTCTGTTCGCATACTTCGGATGCCATTCTTACTCATTTGCAAAGACGCAACCTGCCAATCACTAATTTTTATCGCCTCTCACTTCGTAAGGAAACCCCCTCCACGTCTCCTACTCACCTTCTCTGTGCTTTTCCCTCCAACCAAGGTCAAATTTGGTTTAACTATGTTTCAAGTGCCACAAATTTGGCCATCAACAGAAGTATTGTCGGTCTCCCTAGGCCATATGTTCCATTGTGGAAGTTCTCTCCATCCCAGATGCAACATCGATCTTCCTTGTTGTCCTAATTGCATGGGTCCAAACTCAGCCTTCTATGACCATTACCCTTCTTTACCTTAGAGAAAGAAATCCTAGAACAGTGCGCAAATCATAAGAGTGATCTTTGGGAGGCCTCTCACCATGCAAATGAGTAGTTGACTCCTCTTCCTCTTTCATTTGCTACGGCTACTTCTCGTACATTTACAGTTGTCTCTAACACTGAACATCTTTCCGTTCGTTGTGATCGGACCTTCCTCAGCCCTCGCATTCTTTCACTAGGACTTCTGTCCCATCCTCGGATTGTCTGGTTTGGCGATTAATTTTTTTCTGGAAAATTGCCATCCCAACTCTCTTACTATAGTTCGGCACTCCATTCGGCTTCCGTCGCCGGACTTCACGACCTTCTGCACGGCACTCACATTGTGGAGATCTATGCTCCGTCTGAGGGCATCTCTCCTGATCTAACTACTTCTTCAGCTTCTGCGGTCGCTGGTCAGGGACTGTGCTATCTCTTTAGCCCTTTTCGAGCCAATCTTACACATCCCACCTAAGGATGCACCGCGTGACGAATAATCTAGTGACTCTGAATCTTATTTGGATTCTGCAATGGACTCTCCAGCTTCTTTTCCAATGTGAGGGATTTCCTTGTAATGATTACGGGGTTCGTTTCTGGGACTTATCGGAACAGGTAGTGGATGTTACCTTATGCGTCTGCGGGGACGTTGTTCGTTCTAACCCTCTCGAGGGAGGACACCGTTCCACTTTGTTCTTATCTTCCGTTTTTCTCGACCTCTGATGTTCCATTTCTTGAAGGGGTGAAATAAAATTTTAATTTTTTTTAATATTTATTTAATTTTCAAATGCGTTGCACACATATGCATATACAAAGGGACTTCTCTCACATAAGCCTCAACCCGGAAATTGAAAAAAAAAAAACATTTCATTTTTAAAACGAATATTACATATATCGAATAACGTCTTACGTTTGGCAGTTGAGTGAAGACTAACTCGCTCTGGGATTT
>SEYY01007614.1:0-5000 GCA_009176605.1 Armadillidium nasatum
AAAAATCCCGAAGGCTCCTCAGAACACCCAACCTCTTAGATGATTGTTTAGAAAGAGAAAAAAATTCGATTTTTCCAAGAAAAATCACGAGAAAAAGAAACACCAAGAATATTAAGGAGAGATGAAGTTTGAGTTGTTTGTTTTCGAAGAAAATGTCACAGTTCGGAAGATATGTCTTAGAAAGATGGAGGAATTGAGTTTTTTGGCTTGACCATTTTACTCTGCCCAATTTGAAATACGAGATCGGAGTTGTTGCTCCAAGACCATCCTCTTGCATCAATTTCAATTGATAGTTGAAGGGTGGAGTTATCAGCACAGGAGTGAGAGACGAAGTAATAGAGAGAGATCATTGATGAAAATTAAAAAAGAGTTGGAGAAAGAAGATCCTTGAGGAACACCACTTTTATAGATTTAAAGGAAGAACGGTGGCCGTCTACAACAGCTGTTATAGAACGACCGGAAAGGAAATCAGAAAGCTCACAGAGAGAATGATAGATTCTGAAAGAGGGAAGTTTGGAAATAAATTTGTGATCTATCGAGGCTTTCGATAGGTCTAGGCCACAGAGAAAGACTACAAGAGCAGAGACCAAGAGTCAAGAGAAAGGGAAAGAAGATCACCAGTAGATTTCTTTAAGAAAGCTATACTAGCTATCAGAAATTAGATTAGAAGAATTAAGGTGTTTCCAGGGCCTCCTGTTAAGAAAACTTTAAGTAGAACGGAGGTTAATGAAATAGTTTAGAGTGAGAGGGTCCCCTTCTTCGCATAGGTTGAATGAGCGCACGTTTTTAGCAAGAAGGAAGGTTGAAGTAAGACAAAGACGAAATAGGTAAGCTCAGAAGCACAAGTTAGAAGCAGCAGTCCATCAGAAACGCCTTAGTGTTAACCAGAGAGAGCAGAAATGACGCCTTCGAAGAAATTACGATGTTATAAATGAGTTGGAGGGGCTTAAAGGAGGAGAAATAGCTCCGAAATCGTTAAGTTTAGAGAAAAGTTTGAACGAAGAGTTTATTTGTAGTTGTTACTGAGAGAGAAGAGGAAGAAGCAAAAGATTGCCTTTTTTTTTTTTTTTTTTTTTTTTTTTTCAAAATGCCAGAAAGAACTTGAAGAAATTAACCAGATATTGCATTGCGACGGAGAAAAGAGTTTTGTATCTCTAAGAATAGATTTTGCACGATTAAATATAAGTTGATAAGTTTCAGAGTTGAAGATGACGGTAATCTCTGATCTGCGGATATCGCGAGAACATAGAGTTAAACCAAGGTTTTTAGTTTAGTAGAAGGAAAGAATATGCTCCAGCCAGAGAATCACCTCGGTTATGCGCTCTGCACACTCAGAGGGACCCCTCCCACGAAAGCAGTAAATATTCCATGGGAAATCAGTGAAGTACAACCGCAAGTCAAACCAGTTAGTGGCACCGAAGTGCCAGAAACGTCTCGCCGAAGGAGGGGGCCGTTCTTGCCGAAGATTGAAGAGACAGAACAAGATACAGAGATAAGAAGGTGATATGAACCCAGAGGAGGAAGAGTTTAACAGTATAAGAAGATTTAAGAAGTTAAAAAAGATCAAGTATGTTGGGTACATCACCAAGACGGTCAGTGATACGGGTAGGGAGTTGCATCAACTGCTCAAGATTGCCCTGGATAGAAATTGGCAGGCGAGTTCACCGGCTGGATCATGAAAACTGAAAACTAGATGAAAGCCATTGGCGGTGGTAAACATTGAAATCACCTAAAATGATGATTTCGAGAAGAGAAGATCTCAATTTAGAATTAAGATAGTCAAGAATTTAATAAATAAACAGAACAAATAAATTAGTAGTAGAATTGCAAGAGAACTTAAACTATAAAATAGAGAATTCATGTGACTCCAAATTAGAGACATGAGAGCAAATAACATCATTGCGTATATATGCGCAACATCCGTCTTTATCTGAAAATTGAGGAAAGAGACAGTAGGAGGTAACAGAATTAGGTTTGATTTCAGCACACTCAAACACCTGAGTTTCGGTTAAGAAGAAGAGATGAGGTTTACAAGATAGTGAAGAAAAGGGGTTGAGAATAGTGGGAGCTTTGACACTCCAATATGAGGCGAGGGTACACTAGAGACGCTCTGAGAATGTGAAACGCGAAAAGGAACGAACCAAAGGGCAAAGGAGTAAAACGGAATGGTCTAGCAAATTCTATCACTTCGCGGGAGTATGCCGCTTCGGACGCTACGTTCTCATATATATATATATATATATATATAATATATATATATATATATATATATATATATATATATATATATATATATATATATATATATATATATATATATACATATATATAATATATATATATTAATATAATATATATATATATATATATATATATATATATATATATATATATATATATATATATATATATATATATATATATTATATATATATATATATTTAGGCGGGTCGAAATTTTATATTGAATTTCACACTATGTGAGGACTTCAGTATGATGATGTAACACAGTATGTGAATTATTTCGGTTGTGCGACATTCACTTTTACTCTTTTTCTTTTTCAAGTAAAATCTTCATTAGTTACTCACAAATTTTTTTTTTTAACCCAAGTATGTTATACTATATATATAACTTTTATAACATTATATATATATATATATATATATATATAATATATATATATATATATATATATATATATATATATATATATATATATATATATATATATATATCTATGCAGAGAATATTGTGTTACAATATTTACTGCACGCTCCACTCCTTGGCTATGGCATGAAAACTAGATTATTGTTTAAGCGGCTCCTTTGCAATATTATATGTCTATTAGTATTAGAAAAGTCCTTTATAATTGGTGGTTGAGTGATCATTTCCTTCTCTTCTGCATCAAAGCTTAGTGCTTTTGGAAGATGAACAACTCTTTCAGTGGTATTTCCACCCCTTAAATTCTGCGATTCACAGCTAACTCCGTGATTGATTTTCGGTCGTTTGTTATCATCCCTAGTAATATATTTTCAAAATGAGCAAAATAGAGGTTATGTTGAGGGGTACGTTTCAAAATCACTAAATATTTTTTATCCGCTCTCTTAAGAAGATTCATTAAATACGAAAAATTATGAACTCCATCAGTTTCCCTCGGACGACTCTTTATATAAAACCAGCCTGGAGCATAAATTTGCATTGCAATATTTACTAGGTCTTCAAGAGTTTTCCCTTGAGTCTGTGTAGATACACATAGTCTTAACATTCGATTGGCTGTTGTTAGCCATCTGTAATGATGAAGTGCACCAGGAGATTTACTGGCTAATGATAATGAAACATGTCCATGTTTTATACTATGGCAACATGTTATAGAGGTATTATTGGTCTGTATTGAGTTGCATCTTCGGGGATCTGTGTATTTCTGGAGTGTACCGGACGAAAGTTTACAAAATTTAGTTAAATATTTTTCAATTTCATGCCCAATAGTCTCTTGAAAGGTATGTGGTCCTAATGATTTCCCTCAGTGGCATCTCATTAGCATGGATAAAGCAAATTAGCCACTTTAAAGGTCTTTCAAGATATATTTCAATCAATCTGAGCACTCCACTCACTTTACCAGTGTTAAGTGGAGCACCATCTCACAGGAAAGCTTTGAGAAAATCTATACTATCGGAATTTATTAGAAAAGTTATGCTTTCCTTAGAAATACAGAGAGCTGTTCCATTATCTGGAGTATATATATATATATTATATAATATATATATATATATATATATATATATATATATATATATATATATATATATATATATATATATATACTGGAGAAGGGAAAAGAAAAGAGAAGAATTGGAAGAGAAGAGAAGAGAAGAGAAGAGATAGAGAGAAAATTGAAGAGAAAAGAAGAGAGAGAAAGGAGAAGAAATTGGAAGGATTGTTTAGAGTATCTGTAGAATTGTACTGAAAAGAATTATTTTCGAACTTAAAAAAAACAGATTTAAAAATTTTTAAATATTTTTCATAAAACAAAATTTAATAAATCGCATTACTTATCAAAATTTTTGGAGGAGCAACAAAAGTTTCAAAAACATACTTTCGGCTTAAGTGAAGCAACATTAGCATTACGAAATTTTAAAACACGAGATGATTGGGCGACAAGGCTGGATCATGAAGATACTTTTCGCATGTTCTAGGTCTGGGATTTTTAACCGTTTTTTTTTTTGTCTTCCATGTACGACTGCAGGAATTCCTGCAGTTGACGCCACCCTGCATTATGCGGGATACGGTGTGATGTCTAAAAAATATAAATATCATTATTATTGTTGTTATTATTATTATTATTATTATTATATATATATATATATATATATATATATAACATCACAATTACAAATATCAAACATTGCATCGAATGTCTTCATTTTCTCGTAGAACTCATCATTCTGTCAGGGATTTGTGGTTTATTTATATTTAAAATTGATTGAAAAGGCCTTTCAGTCTTTAGCTATACACCATTAAATCCTTTGTGGTGGAAGGAGAAGTTATCCAAAATGCTTATTTTGGATAATGCTTATTTTGCAACGATTTTAAGGCAATCTTTAGCGGTTGCCAATCCTTTCGTGGCGATCTGTTCTCTCTTAGTAATAGTGCCTGTAAACGTCAGCTTTCGAAGGCGTCATCGTGGGTGAAAATTCACATGGGTGATCAAACAAAGAATTAAAAGTCTTATTTCTTATAGCCATTATATAAAATATATAATAATTTTTGCAGAATCTAAAATAGATAATATATATAGTATATATATATAATAATTATATATATTATATATATATATATATATATATATAATAAATATAATATAATAAAATAATAGTAATATATATATATTATATATATACATAAAATATATTTAATATACAAATGCTAAATACATGTATTATACTGTACAAAAGACATTTGCGTTTCACCTATATCGCAAAATACCACAAACACATGTTGCT
>SEYY01007614.1:10000-15000 GCA_009176605.1 Armadillidium nasatum
AATAGAGTACGTGTAAGATTGAGCATAGCTGTTAAGTTTGATGTTGGAAAGTTGGACAGAGAAAGGATGAGACTGTGTAGAAAGTCGTGTCGTATGAGCCCTTCTCAATGGAGGAGGTATGCGATGTGAGAGTTCAGAAGAGCGGTGTCCGTTGTAATAGCGATACTATTAAGAGAGTGACGCAACAATTCGACGGGAAGAAAGAGATTGGAGAGAGTTGGTAAGAGCAGGAAAGGTGATAAGACGAAAAGCCCTAGACTCCACCTTTCGAGAGAGCTGTATGTGTGGAACCACTCCAGATGTGTGAGGCGTACTCCATAAAGGGTCTAACAACACCCTTATAAAGAGAAAACAACCACGAAGTCGCCTCAGAACTCCTAACCTCTTAGAAGCTTCTTTCCAAGAAAGTTCACGAGAAAAAGAAATATAGAGAATATTGAGGACAGATGAAGGTTTGAGTTGAGTGTTTTCGAAGAAAATGTCATAATTGTGTGGAAGATTGTGTTGAGTAGAAAGATTGGGGAATTGAGTTTTTGAGGCATTGAAAACGACCATGTTTTCTATTCTCCAATTTGAAATACGAGAAAAATTAGAGGTCAGTTACTCCAATCTATACTTCTTGAATCTATAAACTGTTGTTGGGAGGGGCGTCTTTCATTGTGAAAAGAGTAATGAAGGGTGGAGTTATCGTCATAAGAGTGTATAGGAGAAGAAGTAATAGAGAAAGGCAATTGATGAAAATTAGAAAAGAGTTGGGGATAGGACAGATCCTTAAGGAGCGCCAATATTTATAGATTTATAGGGAGAACTGTGGCCGTCTACAACAGCTGCTATATTACTGCCGGAAAGAAAATTAGAGAGAAGGATAGATTCCAAGAGGGAAGTTTGGAAATGAAAGCTTTGTGCCAGTTTCTATCGAGGGCTTTCGGTATGTCTAAAACCACAGCAAAAGACTCACTGAAACCCAGAAGAGCGGAGGGCCAAGAGTCAGAAAGTACGGAAAGAAGATCACTAGTAGAACGTTCTTTACGAAAGCCATACTGGCGATCAGAGATTAGGTTAGAAGAATTAAAGTGCTTCCAAATCTTCCTGCTAAGGATAGAATCGAAAACTTTAAAGAGAACGCAGGTTAAAGAAATAGCACGTTAATTAGAGAGTTGAGAGGGGTCCCCTTTCTTCGGCACAGGCTAAATGAGCGAGCATTTCCATCAAAAAGGGAAGGTCGAAGTGAAGAGACAAAGAGTAAATAGTTTACCAAGGCAGGGTGCAAGCTCAGAAGCATAAGTTTTAAGAACCGCAAGAGGAATACTATCAGATCTGGAATGTTACAGAAATTAATTAAAAAATCACAACGTGCGCCGGGGCAAGCCGAACTTAAAGTCCTGGCAGCACCATCCCCATCATCCCCATCTCAGGTGATAATGGAGTGAGGAGTAAATGAGGGGCATTCTTTGGATGAAGCTCCTCGAAGCATCTCTGAGGCTGCTTTGAATTTAATTTTTTTTTTTTTTTATAAATTTTTTTTTTTTTTTTATTATAAAGGTAATGTACGAGTAAGAGCTTGTAAATTTGGAACATGAGAAGGGAGTAGGGGAAAGGAAAAGTGGAAGCATCGACTCTCCAATATGAGGCGAGGGTACACTAGAAACCCTTTGAGAAGGTGAAACGCGAAAAGGAACGAAACAAAGGGCTAGGGAGTGAAACGGAATGGTCTAGACCAGCGGTTCTCAACCTTTTTTTCCTTCCGTACCCCTTCATAATGTTCCGTACCCCTTCGTACACACACAAATCCAATTTATTTATATATACATATATATATATATATATATATATATATATATATATATATATATATATATATATATATATATATATATATATATATATATATATATATTATATATATATATATATATAGAACAATAATTTAATTTCGTAATTTGATATTCTATAATCTATATTCTATTAATTTTTCCTTTTACATTCTTTTTTAATTAATCCATATATTTTTTTGTGTACCCCCAATCGATAGCAGGCGTACCCCAGGTTGAGAACCGCTGGTCTAGACCATACTGTCACTCCTCGGATTATGCCCAATAAAGGGTACTTGCATCGCTTTGGACGGCGCTACGTTCTCCCCTACACACACACACACACACGCATATATATATATATATATATATATATATATATATATATATATATATATATATATATATATATATATATATATATATATATATATATATATATATATATCATAACCTTTTGGTTACCATCTTAATATGTTACTAAACGGATTAATCAAGGATTAAAAAAAAAAAATATTTAAGAAAAACAAACCAAATGGTAAGAAGTAAATAGCAAACAACATATCAATGTTCTGGAAAGAAAATTATCGCGAAATGACGTTTCAAAATATTACGTAATATTAATTAAAAATTACACATTTAATTAAGCCAAAAGGATGAAAAAAAATCTGGTTATCGGTATCGGTATTTTTATCGGTCCGATACCGATACCGATACCGATACCGATACCTGAGAGCTCGATACCGATACCGATACCGATACCGATAGTATCGGAAAATATCCTAAAAATTGCCGATACTTACCGATACCGATACCGATACTTCACTCCATCCCTAATATATATATATATATATATATATAATATATATATATATATATATATATATATATATATATATATATATATATATATATATATATATATATATTAGGGATGGAGCGATACCAAAATTTTTACCGATACCGATACCGATACCGATACCTAAAAATTCCCCGAAGCCGATACCCGATACCCGATACCCGATACCTGAAAATATGCCGATACTTGCCGATACTACTACCGATACCACTACCGATACCGATACTTTACTCCTATACAAATTTTTTGCCGATACCGATACCGATACCGGTATCGGAAAATATGCCGATACTTGCCGATACCGATACCGATTCACTCCATCCCTAATATATCTATATATATATATATATATATATATATATATATATATATATATATATATATATATATATATATATATATATATATATGAGCGGGCATGCGTATGTGTGTGTCTTAATGATTTTAAAAGGAAGGAAGTATGTTCCAGATTTCAAGAGGGAGGAAGTGTGATCAGACTTTAAAATGAAAGGTTTTCCAAACTTAAAAGGAAGGAAGGGTGTTCCAGACTTAAAGAAGAAGGAAGTGTGTTCCAAACTTTAAAAGAAAGAAAGTGTGTTACAGGCTTTAAAAGGAAGAAAGGGCATTCCAGACTTCAAGAGGAAGGAAGTGTGTTTCAGACCTTAAAAGGAAGGCAGTGTGTTCCTGACTTTAAAAGGAAGAATGTGTGTTTCAAACTTTAAGAGGAAGAAAATGTATTCCATATTTTAAGAGGAATGAAATGCGTTCCAGACTTTAAAAGTAGAAAATGCATTCCAGACTTTAAGAAGAAGGAAGTGTGCTGCAAAATTTAAAAGAAGGTGTGTTCCAAATTTTGAAAGGAAGAAAGTGTATTCCCGACTTCAAGAGAAAGGAAGTGTGTTCTAAAATTGAAGTGATAGGAAGTGTTTTCCAGACATTCCCAATAATGTATATTACTCAATATACCTTTTTTTTATGCAACATAGTGGTAAATAGATTTTAAATTAAATATGTGATAGAGAATAATATTTATAATATAAAATAATATTTAAAATTTAATATTTATTTGTTAAGAAAGGTCATGTCCCTCTCTTTGTTCTTGCTTCATAGATCCTAATCATGTTTGAAAAATTTTTATCCATCTTCTACTACAGTTTTATATATTTCATTTTTTCTGCTTTTTTCTTTCTTCTCTCTAATTTTGTTTCTCTTTTTAATTATCTTTTTCTCCTCCATCTTAGCAGTTCCACTTATCACTGCAAATTTTGGTTTATCTATCTTTTTCCCTTCCCGGAAATCTATCTATTTCTATGATGATTTACAGACTTTCCCTGTCTCTAATCTCTTCCTCTCTTACTTTTTTTTCATTTCTTTACTCTCTCATTACCTTTCGTATAAAACCAAGATGATACTTTGTTGACCTGGCTTGACAACATTCTTGTCTTAATTTAGCATTTCACTTTCACTCTCTTCTTTATTATTCCACATCTTCCTCTTCCTCTACCTCTTCCTTATCTTTCCTTCAGCTCTCTTTATATATTAGAAAACATTTTTTTTCTTCCGTTTTCTATTTCTTATTGTCTTATTCTGTCTTCTTCCCTTTCCCTTAATACTTCACCAGTTTCATTTTATTTTCACACTACTCTGGCTTTTTTTTTCTCCTTTAATTTCTCCTAATTTTAAAATCTCTTTTACTCGTAACCTTACTTTACAATGCTCTAAAACTTGGACCAATGCCAACCCTTTTGTTACTTAAATTATCATACAATTTCCCATCGCAGGAATCAAGAAATTCTAAAACAGTATCGTACAGATTATTAAAACGCATCAGTTTCCAATTGAAAGCTGTCATTCTTCGATACGCAGCAACGGGCTCTCAGATTTCTTTTCATTTACGCGGCATAGTTTCCGAAACACATGGTCATTTAATGAATAAGACTTAATTTTATTCACCGATTTAATGACAGTGTTAAATGTGTTATAAATCCAAGATAACGATCTATCACAGCTGGCGCTCCATCCGTTGCACTTGCAATAATATTTGTGATAGGAATATTTATAGTGTTGAACAAATTTTCCAAACCTTAAAAATTGCCGAACCTTTTGTGTCAAGAACCATTTTTTTCAGCAAAGAGAAATTACTCAACAATTTCCTTGGTATAATTTACATAGCAGACGTAGGCCATTAGCAAAGATTCATTATTACGTAAAGTTGATCAATCAAATTACAGAGAAAATTCTGTTTTGTAAAGCCTCTCACATAGGTTGTTTTTAATATCTTTTGTCATTGAATCTATTTTTAAATACTACTATACTATATTACTGAGAGG
>SEYY01007614.1:20000-22500 GCA_009176605.1 Armadillidium nasatum
GATATAACTTGTAACTATTAAACTAAATTTAAATGTTGCATCTTTGTTTTGTTCTACTGTTTTTACTTAAAATTAAGTTTAATAGAAGCACACCAATTTACAATATATATATATATATATATATATATATATATATATATATATATATATATATATATATATATATATATATATATATATATTAAGGATGGAGTGAAGTATCGGTATCGGTAAGTATCGTTATATTTTATAGGTATCGGTATCGTTAAGGTGAATTTTTAGGTAAATTGTATAGGAGTAAAGTATATGGTATCGGTATCGGTATCGGTAGTAAGTATCGGCATATTTTCAGGTATCGGGTATCGGGGAATTTTTAGGTATCGGTCGGTAAAAATTTTGGTATCGCTCCATCCCTATATATATATATATATATATATATATATATATATATATATATATATATATATATATATATATATATATATATATATATATATATATATATATATATATATATATATATATATATATATATATATATATATATAATATATATATAATAATATGGATCTATGTTGTCTCAGTATTAGTATTTGTATTGCTTAAATTTTTGAAAAATGGAAAAAATCCTGAACATAACATGTTCGGATTGTGTTCGCCAAGAATACTTTTCAATCGTGAACAAAAAATGTTCAAAGCTTTTCTTCCAAAATACTTCATCCAATTTCCTTTTTTTTTTTTTTTTTTTCAAAATATTTCGCCCGATTTTTCGAGTTCACCAAATTATTTCGTTCAAATTGTTTTGAATTATTTATTTTATTTTATTTTATTTTTTATTTTTGTAGAGAAGTGAAAAAAAAAACAGCTAGAAAAATTGTTAGAAAATATTTCGATTCCATTGGTCTGATGTTTAAAAGATTAAAACTTTGACTATTATTATATTATTATTATTATTATTATTATTATTATTATTATCATTATTATTATTATTATTATTATTATTATTATTATTATTATTAGAAGTAGTAGTAGTAGTAGTAACAAGAGAATAGTAATTGTAACAGATAAAAATGAACCGTAATCAGATTATTATTAATTGTTATTATTATTTATTATTAATTATTACTTTTATTTCTATTATTACTAATTAATATTATTCATTTTACTATTATTTTTTTTAATATTATTATTATCATTATTTATAACATTTACAATAAAAACAATAAAAATATTAAATAAACATTTGGTTAGGTTTGGTAAGACTACCTTAACCACCTAAACAAAACGAAAGTTTGACATTCCAAAAGTCGAACTATGTCAAACTTTCAAATGTAACAAAGTCAAATATAAAATAATTCAACATTTTTTAGTTAAGAAGATACTTTTATACAAAAAACTTTGTACGTTTTTAAAAAACCTCAGAACTAAGATACGGTAGGTAAAAAGTTAAATTTTTTTTAACAAATAAATTTAGTTTTAATACTTGAAAAAGTTTAAAACTAAGTTTTAACACTAGGTAATGTTTTCCAACGATAAAATGAAACGTTGGAGTTATTTCAAAGTATACAAACGAACAAACAAACGAGACCAAATTCCAAGAATCCCTGGAACAGTGATCAGAAAGATGACATATATATATATATATATATATATATATATATATATATATATATATATATATATATATATATATATATATATATATATATATATATATATATATATATATATATATAAACAAAATCCATTATGGAAGTAAAAAATCCCTTTTCCAACCTTTTAAGTTTCATTAAATTGGAATAAATTTTTTATTTCAAAATTTATTCTTTTTTTTTGTATTAACACGATGAAAAAGGAAGAAAGAAGAGGAAGAGGAAGCGAAGGAGAAGGAAGAAAAAAGTAAATGAAAATAAAAACAATAAAAATAGTAAAAGAAGAATAAAAAAATAGTAACAGTAGTAGTAACAAAAATAATTTGTCAATTTCATTTTTATTTTACAGATAAAAGACTTCGTTTCTCGTTCCACACAAAAAAAGTATTTTCATCCTAACCAGTACAGAATCAATGTGTCTGATAGGTATGTCAGAGTGCGACGTGGCGTGAAGGTAGTTTACTCCATATTGACGGCGTGTCGCGGTGTTTCATTTTACATCGAGTTCTAGGAATTGTCCGTTGTATTGCAGCAGCAGCCCCACATCCAAAAACGTCCGAAAACATGGATAGACCACCCCATTTTTTGAGAGATGAGAGCATAAGAGCATCCACCCTGAACCTGCAGATACGAGTTTTATGGAGAATGTGTTCAGTATGCATCATACCACAATCATAAGTCCATGGCATGATGCACACCGTGTTATGCCCCTTTGCTCCGTTCATAGAGAACCACTTCTACCTAGTTATACGATAACTCCTCGTCCACACATAACAAAGATGATTACTTACTACCTACAGGTAATCGAAATACAAGTTAAAGACTGACCCTTAATAAGTACAAAACTAAACCCCATCGAAAATCTTTGA
>SEYY01007615.1:0-5000 GCA_009176605.1 Armadillidium nasatum
AAAAGTTTGAGCGAACAGTTTAGCTTTAGAAGAAGGTAAAACAGTTGTGCTGTCGGAAGATACTTAGGAGGAAAAGAGGAGAAGCAAAGTTAGAGTTGACATTTTTGCAAAATGCTAGAAAGAGCATGAGGAAGAGGAACGAGAAAGATTATTAATTTACGGAGAAAAGAGTTTTTGGTGTTACGAAGGATAGATTTTGCACGATTCCGGAATGAAATATATATTGCGTGAGTTTCTAGAGTTTGAAGACGACGATAATCCTTGAAGGCAGCATCCCTGAGGCGGATAGCGTGAGAACAAGTAGAGTTAAACTAAGGTTTATTGGGTTTAGTAAAAGGGAAAAAAATAGAATGTACGCCTCCATGTCAGAGAGAATCACATCTGTTATGCGTTCAACACACTCAGAGGGATCCCTCCCACGGAAGTAATAATCTTTCCACGGGAAATAAAAGAAGAACGACCATGAGTCCGACCAGCTTGCGGCACCGAATTGCCACAAAACTTTCCTTTCAACAGAAAAGA
Organism: Armadillidium nasatum; assembly: GCA_009176605.1. NCBI lineage: Eukaryota > Metazoa > Arthropoda > Malacostraca > Isopoda > Armadillidiidae > Armadillidium > Armadillidium nasatum. The sequence goes on from SEYY01007615.1 coordinate 523, forward strand.
GTCTTTTTTGCGGAAGACTTGAAGAGATAGAAGAGGATACAGAGATAAGAAGATGATCGGAGGAACCCAGAGGAGGAAAGAGTTCAACAGTATAGAGAATGATTAGAAGTTAGAAAAAGGTCCAGAATGTTGGGTTCATCTCCAAGACGATCAGGGATACGAGTATGGAGCTGCACTATCTGCTCAATGTCGTTTTGGATAGCGAAATGGAAGGCACGTTCACCAGCTGTATCATGAGAACTAGAAGAAAGCCATTGGCGGTGGTGAATATTAGAAAATCCCCTAATTTGATGATTTCAGAGAAAGGAGAAGAAGAGAGAATGTGCTCTATTTTAGAGTTTAGATAGTCAAAGAATTTAGGATAGGCAGAATTAGGAGATAAATAAATAGAAGCAATGAGTTTAGTCGTAGAATGGCAAGTGAGCCTAAGCCACAAGGTGGAAAATTCGGTAGTCTCCAAATTAGAGGCACGAGAACAAACAACATCGTTTCGCACGTAAGCGCAACATCCGCCTTTTACTGAAAATTGAGGATAGATACAGTAGGAGGAAACAGAATAGGGTTTGCTATCAGAACGCTCAAACATCTGTTTTTCGGTCAAGAAAAAGAGGTGAGGTCTAGAAGAAGAGAGGTGATGTTCAACAAAGTGGAAATTGGAATGAACATAGTAGGCCTCCCTAGTAGTCTAAAAAGTCAAAAATGTGTATATTTCAGTATATTTTCTCTAACTGTTGGTGTTGGTGTATGTTAGGGAGGCCTACTATGTTAGGTGTTCATCTACTAAAGGGTAAGATTTTATATGATTACTTATGGTATGATCGGTTTATCTTAGTAAAACACATCATTATTATTTGATATTTGTGAAATAATAATATTAATTTCAGCCATATCAAACGTAACTGTAAAATGTTTGTAAGAGAAATATTTCAATTTAATTTTAAAGAAAGATGAAGTTAGAAGCCAAAAAAGGTTAAAATGAGTTATTTTAATTTGAAAAGGCTGTAAATTGAAGGGTTGTTTGGATAATTGAGGAGTTTTCTAAGGATATATTATCATAAAAATATTACTATTTTTTCTAATTATATTTATATTTCTATAATATATAACTATTTACACATCATTGCTATGCTGTTTCAGTCAAGTGTGATAATTCATGTGTTATTTGGTGTCATTAACATTAAAATTAAGTTAAGTATAAAACGTACTCATTTCATAGGACTAAATATATGATTGTCACCTTTTGGTTTATAAAATAACCATACGAATAGTTTAGAAAGTCTAAAAATGTGAATATTTGAGTACATTTTCGCTAATTGTTACTGATCACTGAAGATAATTTATGTCAGTATATGCGTCTTTAGCAAATTATATCAGATATTTGAAGAAAAATATGCTTATAGCCTTGAAGAGATTGTGCTTCTATAGGGTAATTTACCTATTTTTGATACAACGCATGTGTTCTTTTTATATGCGTTTATAGACCTGCTTATGTAATGAATATTTCTATTAATTTAATTAACATTTCAGTTAAAAAATGTTTTTTTTTTTGTTTTTGTTTTTTTTGTATTTTGAAATATTAGTAAGGACTTAATAATAAAAACTATTTTAATAGCTAAATATATGTAAATTATCTTCTAATAAATAAGTAATCATATGATTTCGACTTTATGTATGCTCGTGTACAATGTATATCTGTTTGTATTGGTTAATTTCCTGTATTATGCTATATAAATGCAGATAATGGTGTGTTAAAATTGTTTGAAACAGTTAGAGTGATGATAAAAATAAATATGGCTTTAGAAAATAACTGTTTTATATATATATAATATATATATATATATATTATAAATATAATATATATATTTATATATATTTATAATATATATATATTATATATATTATATATATATATATATATATATATATATATATTAAAACAAATAAAAATAATAAATAATAAAGATCAAAAATACGTTTAAAAAAAAGTTTCCTTAAGAATAAAATTTTTAAAGCCAACTCATATGATATTTTGTAGTTCAGAGGTTAGAGCGGTGGAAAGTGACTTCCAACAATAAGGGTTCATTTCCTGGTTGGTGCGTTCGTTTTAAGCTCAACAGATGGCGCGACTTCCTTTCCGAGAAATATTAGATAAGTAATGTACTTTAAGTTTCGTATTCGAATTTTATACATAGTTGACGGTTTGGTTGTAAATATATTATATACATAACGGTTGCGTTAGTAGGAAAAATAACTGCTACTGGATACAATTTATTTATTTCGAATTTTACATAGGTTTTTGCTTGGGGTTTTTAGGTTTCTCTATAGGTTTTTCCATAGGGGATAAAAGGTTTGCCATAAAAAGACCTATATATAAGGTAAATTCCTTATGGATCCTAAGCAAAGTCTGGTAACAAAAATACCATGGTCACTTTTGGTTTTGTCATAGGGCACTGTTGGCCTTCGATTGCATGGGGCCCTATGGTAACCTCCTGGTTTTATCACAAAACCTTTCTAAAAAATTTTATTGGCAATATGATGATTCTGAGAAAGGGGAAAGAGAGAGAATATGATCTATGTTAATTGGAGTTTAGATTGTCGAAGAGATTAGGATAGTCATTAAAATTAAGAGATAAATAAACAGAACAAATTAATTTAGTCAGAGAATGGCAAGAGAGTTTAAGCCACAAGCTGGAATATTCCGAAGGCTCCAAATTAGACACACGAGCACAAACAACATCGTTGCGCACGCATGCACAACAACCGAAAATTGAAGGATAAAGACAGTAGGAGGAAATTGAAAAGGGTTAGCAAACAGAACTCTAAAATATTTGAGTTACAGTCAAGAATAGGAGGAGAGGTCAAGAAACAGTGGTGATGCTCAACAAAGTGGAAATTGGAGTGAAGGCTGCGAACGTTGCAGAAATTGATGAAAAAAATAGACCGTGTATCCGAACAAGCCGACCGCAACATCTTTGTGGCGCAACCCTATCACCGGAGGCCACCAATTCCCAAGTGGTGAAGGGAAAGGGGTTGAACAGGGGCTATTTTTGGAAGTCACCCCTCTAGGTTTCTCCTAGACTACCGTTTAATATGTCATAATTATTATTATTTTATTTATTTTTATTTTTATAGGATGAGTTGTCTGTAATAGTGTTTATTGTGTGTGAAAGATCCTCTTCATTTGTGAATTTTTATTTGAAGCGTACTGCGCAATTTTCATAGGGCCCTTCAAATCTTTGCTTGATCTGTAGTTTTTAGTTGTTTTTTTTTTTTTTATACAATCAATTTCAATTCCTTTTTTACTTGTCAGACCTAGAAATAAATCAAGTAGTCACTATGTTATCAAAGAAATTCCTGAAGATTTTATATATTCTGGACTTTGGATTCAACATTTTTTGGGCCAAGGCCAAATTATCTGTATCTTGCTGAAGCAGAGCCTCAGGTCTATTCTAACAATATTAGGATTGAATTAATAGTTCAAGAAGATTCAATTATACTCAAAAAGTTTTTTACTGTAAGGTAAAAAGAAAAACAACAAATCCATTTATATTTACTTAATATACATAGTAAAAAATCACACATAGTGAAGTTGTAGTTAGTTCTTAGTGAATTGAAAGGTCTTCTCAATAGGAATTCTGGTTCTGAGGTTTATTTGAGTTTTTATTTTTATTTTAAATTTGGTATTAATAGAGAACGTTATATTAGTTTTAGTGCTTCAGTATTTTGATTATTTTTAAGTTTGGTGTTTTTCTGCTTTTAATTAAAGCGTTTAAAGTTTTAAAGGAACACTAATTATTTAAGAAGTTTGTTTTATGATTTTAAATTTTTATCGCTTTATTTTAGTTTTGGATTTATATAATTATAGTTAGTTGTTACTATATAGTGGAAAAATTTTAAGGATTAGTTATATAAAAGGTGTAATACTACTTTTGCTTTTCTACCTCTGTTGTATCATCATGAAACTGTAAAGTAATTTAAAGATTTTATTTACATTTTAAATTTTAAGCAGAATTTAGCTTTATTTAATTTTACATGCATAGTTTTTAGTGCAAATTTCATATTTAACTAAATTTATAAGTCTACCTTTTTTCAAAGACGTTAGTTTGGATGGAGAATTCGAGTAGACATGAGCTTATTGTGTTCCCTTTACTTATGTCCATGGTTTATGTGCTAATTTCTGATCTACGAAAGTCTCTCTGACTCTCATCCCAACCTTTTGCCCCTGTTTGATTCCCAGATATCTAAAAATTCATTCCTTTATTATCTTAATGTACATACCTACAACTTACCCATTTATTTCCATCCAAGGGTAGATTATGTGCCTCTAAATTTAAACATTATAGTTCATAAAATATCTCGAAAATTTAGAATGTGTACATCAAGAGATTAAGTTCCTCACGTGCTGGTTAAGAGGGAAGCCGAAATACTTACCATTATAATGGATATGGAATCAGTTGATTATGGATCCTACGCAAAAT
>SEYY01007615.1:10000-20000 GCA_009176605.1 Armadillidium nasatum
ATATATATATATATATATATATATATATATATATATATATATATATATATATATATATATATATATAATATTATATATATATATAAAGTCCCTGAAACTACCAATATATGGTCACAAAATATATAGAAACGAAGTGGAACACAACATACTGTATGTTCAAAACTGTTAAAACAGAAAACTGCAATTATTATTTATTCCTTAAACTCTAAAAGCAACCTAGAGCTATTGACTGCTGATCAATGGAAGTTAATGAAAAATATAATTCTAATGTTACAATCATTTGAAAATTGACCCCAAAATTGACTAGCTGCTTTCGTGCCGATTTGTCTTTAGTTATTACCTACCGTGACTGCACTACAAAAATATTTATAAAAGCTTTTAAGGATGTGGTGTTAAAACAATGAACGAAGAACTTTTGAGTTCATTAAAAGAACATTTTTGTATAATTATATCCACAATATAAATTAGCTGCACTTAATGCAAAAGAACATTATGAAATAAAACTGATGCTAAAAGAGGAAATAAATTCAAAATTAAAAATAACAAAGTAGCAAATTGAGTTGTTTCAGAAATTCAGCAAGATCAGTGTTCTCTTCCTCATTCTGTTATCAGTAAAACAGAAGAAATAAGAACATTGTAGAGTTCAGTAATATTTTATAGAGCTTTATAAAATTTTCTTGATCTATAGTTCTAGACAAATTTTCTGGAAGGTCTCCAAAACTTATGGGAAGAATCTTTTATACCTCATGAATGTGAGAAAGGAAGATTGAAGGTTTTCTATAACATTGCTTGACAATATCAGGAACTGACAGATCACCTTTTACTTCACCTTTAGGTAACCGAGTGAATACATCTATGAAGTTAAAGGGTCCTCAAGAGAATAGCATTCGCCAGATGCATTGTTCTACATATATGATCAGTTCATCAAAACAAAAGCAAAACAGTTCTCTGTAAAATGTGTGAAGCTTATACAGTTTAGAATACTTTGGCATGTCAGTTGGGATCAAGAAAAATACTACGTACCTCAAGTTGCTTGTGTTTACTGCAGCAGCCAAAAAAAAAAAAAAAAAAAAAAAAAACTTTGGAAGGTAAGACAATTGTTGCTTGAAGTTAATTGGATATTTTAAGGTACATGTAAGTTTAAGAAATTTTTTCCAGTAGCCATGAAGTTCTCCATTCCAAGAATTTGGCGTGAGCCAATGGACCACTCACCCACCTGTTACTTCTGAATTGTGGATCTTTTCCAAACGAAGAGTTGGCAAAAATAACACACTCAGTTTACTACAAACTTTGCATTTGGTTTAACAAAGTCAAATACTGATCTTTTGCTTTAAAGGTTCAAAGAGTGGAATTTAATAAATAACAGTTTCTGAGTAACTACCCAAAGAAAAGATCACAAATGTTTCTTGGAGCATACTCAGAAGAGCAAGGAGAGCGCTTTCACCAAGGCATACTAAATTTTGAACACAGATATTAAGGAGATTACAAAAAAAAAAAAAAAAAAAAAAAAAAAAAAAAAAAAAAAAAAAAAAAAAAAAAAAAAAAAAAAAAAAAAAAACTATATTTCGGCGCTTATAAGGGAAAGTAATTTACATTATACTCGCAAATCTCGAAAAACTACTCAATTATACCTTTTTCATTCGTTTCCTACAACATTGAATTAAATATTATATAAAATTGACTGTAGTTTTATTATTTGCACAAAAGTGAAAATACTGAAAGGAACCCACGGTTTGCAAAGATTTTTGTAAGAAAAATGAATATTTTCCATACATTAGAATTTAGGAACAAAAATTATGTTTCATAGTGTACTGATGCTGAGAATTACTTTTCCTCTCCACTTAATGGAAAGAAGTTAGCAAAAGAAGATAACCAGATAATCCTATTTGTGGTGGAAAGAGAATAAATCTAAATATCAACAAAGTTATCTTCCTGACCTAGAAAGAAAATGCTTATCTGTTTCTTGTTCAATTGTTTTTAGTGAAGGAATATTGTTGGTGGGAAACACTTACATTGAAAAGAAATCGAATTTCTCCCAGAAGGCAGATAAAATACTTTTTATTCATCATATTTTTCAAGTACTTCATTTTAAGTAATAAATGACCACTAATGAAGTATATATATATATATATATATATATATATATATATATATATATATATATATATATATATATATATATATATATATATATATATATATATATATATACGTATATATATATATATATATATATATATATATATATATATATATATAGTATTAAAGGCAAATAGACTTCTCAATTTGAACAATGATTATATTATGTCAATGTTGCCCTAACACCAAAATCATTTACAGCTGACGTCACCTACCATAAAGGAAGGTTCACACGACAGGCCTAGCAAGCTAGTGCGGGAAATATATTGCTTGGGAAACCGGCATGGGAAACCATAGCTCCGAGGAGCATGATCTGGAGAGCTCAGGGAGAAAGTGTTTAGAGGTGAGATGAAAGATTGTTAGTCAAATGAAAGAGGAAAAACCTCTAACTATGAGTTTAAAAAAAACTCAAGGGAGTAAACTACCGAGCTCAAAAACATCTTTTTTTTTATTCTTTTTATAGAGAACTTTTGGAAAGGGACTCCGGAACTCCGGTTAATCACTAATAAATAAATAGTAAATAAATAAATAAATAAATAAATAAATAAATAATAAATAAATAAATAAATAAATAAATAAATAAATATAAATAAATATAAATAAATAATATATATATAATATATATATATATATATATATATATATATATAATATATATATATATATATATATTATATATATATATATAATAATAATATAATATATATATATATATATATATATATATATATATATATATATATATAATATATATATATATATATATATATATATATATATATATATATATATATATATATATATATATATATATATATATATATATATATATATATATATATATATATATATATATATATATATATATATATATATATAATATATATATATATATATATATATATATATATATATATATATATATATATATATATATATATATATATATATATATGAATGGATTTTCATATCTACCGCCATTTTAAATTTTAGTTTTCAAAGGTTTCTTCTTATTTTGAAACGCATTTCTTCTAATATTAAAAGTTATAAAAAGAGTTATTTTACTTTTTTGACGTTGTCTAGTTTCAAAGAATAAGAATTTATAAGGCATTTCTTTTTCGAAAATGAATGTTACTGTATATATACAAATTTATTTTCATTATTTAAAGATAATTAAAGCTGCACAGAGGTCTCCGGCCGGATCCTGAGTTCCGGTTCATCACAAGTAGAAACAAACAAACGAGAAATTAACCCTCAAGGAATATAAATTGATGTAGAGTTTTATTTTTATTTCTAGAGAGGTATGCTAAAAACTAGGCGTTACTGAGATTGCAGAAACTTCTTCGCTATATTATATATTATATAAAAAAAAAAAAAAACTAACTAACAAGAGCTTAGTGAATGAAATGTTTCTATTATGGATTAATGACCAGAAAGTGTTTTCAGGTGGGGGTTGGCCAAGCTGTAAGACTCTTCTTATCTATCCTAATAGACCTTACAAATATATTTATATTTAATCCAAATACTTATACAATTCATGCCAGGGCTATGGAGGAGTTGATACCAAAACCAAAGAGTTTTTTTTGGAGTCTTGGGAGTCAAAGCTAAAGCAAAAAAAATTATTTTATGGGGTGGACCCAGATCAGGAGCAAAATTATCTTTGGGTGGTGGAGCTGAAGCCAGAAGTGTTTAAAAAAAATAAAAAAAAAAATAAAAAAAAATTTTTTTAACTATAAAATAAAGGAATTGAGCAGAAGCAGCAGCAGTTATAGCATAATTTAAAAATCACCGAGTTGGAACTTGAGTATGATAATTTTAAAATTGTACAAGAGCCGAATATTTTAAAAATGATGGAGGAAGAGCAAGAATAAAAGGAAATAAAACACTAACTGCTCTATTTAAAAAAAAAAAAAAAAAAAAAAAAACTGCAGCCCATCCCAAAATACCTTTCTTCTACAATTTCTATTTCTTAAGTATCCAACTGAAAAATAATTCTATTGAGTTAATATAAGTATTTCATTAAAACGATTGTGAATTTTAAAGATTCCTTTTAAACCTGTATACTTCAAGGTTTAGATTTAATGGTCGCCGCTTTATCATTGTGCCACTTTTATTTAAGGAAAAAATAATATACTTTGTAATATTTTTTTTTATAAATAAATTTTTTTAAAAATGTCTAAAGTCTAAAGACTTATTTTTCATCTTAAATTTTTGGTTCTCTAATGAAAAATAAACATATTAATTGAATAGAGTAATATTACTTCAAAAACCATTTTAAGATGTTGAAAAGTGGACAATTTTAAAAATAAGAATGTGGGTTTTAGATTTGCAAAAATACGAAAATATTAGGAATTTACGTAAAGGATATTAAAGGGAACTTGTTTATTAGTTTATGACATGAGTGGAAAAAAAGTAACAAGAAAAATTGTCTAATATGGGAAGGAACAAAAGAATCTATTCAAGATAAGTAGAATAAATTTGTATATTTAGTTTATTTTGAATAATGTTTTTTTCTTATTTTCCTTTCTTTCCCAGAGTCTGAATATAACTGATGTTAGTATTCTGTAATTTATCCAAGGGATTTATTGTATAAAACATAAAAACTGCCAAATAAGAAACCATGAACGTGAAAAGCGAAATTTATTTGGGTACTTGTCTCTTATAAGAGAAAGAAAAAATCATAAAATATCTTGTTTATATATATTTCTGGATAAGACGTGGCAATTTCAAATATGTACCTTTATCTTTTTCTTATCTCATTCATACTCTGTCAATCTGTTTATCCCTTGCAATTGTAAGTAATCACCTTTATGTTTTCCAATAATATAATGTTAATTAGTTTCAGTTTGTCTTACAATAGAATAGGCCTAATAGTGATGACAGATTAGGGAATTAATTTCAATACCATTATATAAAGGTGTTTTAATTTTCATAAGTCAAGAAAGAATGGAATGAAATACTTAAAAGAAATTGTGACAATCTTTTTTAAAGTATTTATATATACAATATAGCAATTCAAGGCTAAAAAACTACTTAACAATTTTCATGACCAGTTTAATAAGATTTTCCTGAAACATTTTCATTGTCATTGTTAAAGTTACCATGTTTTAAGTAAAGCTTATTGTAAAATATCCTTATTTCTTTTTTGGGTGAGTTCGATGCAGGGTTGGGAGAGTGGGAGGGTGTTGGAAAACTATTTGAAAAATGCCCACTGGGACCGGGATTTTTTTTTTTTTTCATCTAAAACCAAAAAACAGTGGGTAGGGATTTATAAATTTGATACTTTTGGTTGGTTAAATTTCATCCAAGAAGACAACTAATTTTTTGATTGCACTAATTTTCCATCATAATCTTCTACCATACAACGAACAATAATACGATTTTCATTTGTATTTATTCAAAAACACAAAATTCGATCGGAGTTATTTGCCACTTTGAGATGGTCCCTTTTTTTTATTTAACACAAAGAACATCGTATAATCTGTCTGAAATAGATATTTTGAAGCAATAAAATTTCCTCCAACTCTGACTTAATAGCCCTGCTTCAAACACCATTGAATTTAAGGAACTTCTTTACAACTTTTATAATCTTTAACTTTCTTTCAAACACTCTCTAAAACAAGTTTTAAAAAATTTATTAACTACTACTAAAGAAAAAAAATAAACAAATACCTTTGGTTTTGGAATTGAAGCCAATAATTTGAAGGAGACAACGAGAAAATTCATTAATCACATTCAATTCTATTTTTTCTTGAGAGTTTAATTTACTTTTTTCTACTTTCTCTGCTTGAGCAAGTAGGCAATGACAGGTTGCTTCTACAACTTCTTGACTAATTCGACAATAAGTGTTCCTGCAATTGGCAACATATTAAAATTAAAAACCATATACTATGGTTTTGAATATAAAGGAAAATAAATAAAATAACAAATAAATAAAAATTAATAAATAAAATAAATAAAACATAAATAAAATTAAGTAAGATTCGTCTGGCTAGTCTTGTTATTATACTTTGCAGATTACATGCACTTAAAGAGTTATTTAGTCAGATTGGATGAGAAAGAATAACTCAATTATGGTAACATTAATGTATTCATAATTTAAACAAACATTTTAACAATCATTTATTTTAAATTTCATTTCGCAATCATCGAGGAATAAATTTAAAAAAGTTCGAGCAGATGTGCTAAAGGAATTAAAAATTATTTATTTGCGGTTATATATATATATATATATATATATAATATATATATATATATATATATATATATATATATATATATATATATATATATATATATATATATATATATATATATATATAATATATATATATATATATATATATATATATATATATATATATATATATATATATATATATATATATATATATATATATATATATATATATATATATATATATATATATATATATATATATATATATATATTCTCAAAAACTTGTGCTTCTGAGCTTTCACCCTATTTCGTTTCTGTCTTTCCACTTCAGCCTTCCCTTCTTGTTGGAAACATGTACTCATTCAGTTTTGTGTTGAAAAGGGAGACCCTTTCAACCCTCTAACTATTGCACGCACTATTTACGTAACTTCTGTTGTTTTTAAAGTTTCCAAATCTATTCTTAACAGAAAGATTTCGAAATATCTTAATTCTTCAAATCTAGACACTAATCGCCACTATGTCTTTCGTACGACACAATTTGCTAGTGATCTTTTCTTTCTCTCTGACTCTTGGTCCTCTATTCTTTGGCATTTCGACGAATCCTTTGCTGTGGCACTAGGATTGTCTAAAGCCTTCGATAGTCTGGCATTATGTACCGACCGGGGCCACGCCCCCGACCCCGGCTAAAAGTCAGGAAAAACCGGGGTTAAAATGGCAAATTATATTAAAGGGGACAGTCCAATTTCAAAAAAAAAAAAAAAAGTTAATTTTCAGCCGATTCTCCTGAAATTTTCAGTGTAAATTGTTTTTCTTTTCTCAGTGAAAAAAACACTTTTTGAAATTACCTGAAATTTGAACAATATATTCAGAATTATATGGGCTACAAAAGCTTCTTACAGACTTTTGTTCCCAGAGTTATAGAAAAAAAGTTATAAGCCAAAAACAGACCTACTATCGAAAAAAAAAAAATCCACCTTTTCGGACAAAAAAAAAATTCAACTTTAACATTTCTTATTTTTAGTGGATGTATAGAGGAGGGATGGGGCTACAGATTCCTCTCTATAGTTTATTCGATGCGATTCGTTGGTTTCGAGATATAGCCTTCAAAAAGGTCCATTTTTAACCAAATTTCAAAAATTACCAAAGTTTGAAAGGCTATATATATCTCGCTTCAAACAAATAGCTTTTAAAAAGGCCATCCACAAATAAAAAAAAAATTAGTTGATTGCGTTTTTTTTTTTGGGGGGGGGGGATAATTTTTTCCTCCAGATGGGTACGATTTTTGCAAATTTTTTCAAGTGCTTATAACTTTTTTTCTAAACGTGATATCAAATATCTGTTCCCACCAATGCAAGAAATTGGGGTTAAGATTATTCAGTTAAATTTTCAGCTCATGTGGACCAGTGGTTTGATCCAGATATTCATTTTTTTCCAATTTGAGTCCAAATAACTTTCAAACAGTTATAGACTCAGAAAAATGCTCGAAATCAACTCAAAACTTCGAGAAAAAATCCATATATCCTGAAAACTTCAGCTCAACCAATCAAATAATAAAAAATTTCAAACAAAATGTATATATTAAAATTAAAAAAATTTTCTCGTTTTTTTTTTTTTTTTTTTTTTTTTTTTTTTTTTTTTTTTTTTTTTTTGACCGCTCCTTTTTTTTGCTTGTTGCGATAAAAATTTGGGGAATATTTTTTGTGTTTTGATTTTAGAAACCCATAAAGATTTGGTTGAAATTTTTTTACTTGTGGTAACTGGAGGTCCTATCATAATTTCCTGGCTGCAGATATTACATTTAACTATTTCGAGCATATCCTGAAACATTGTAAAGTACTCTAATACTGAAGAAGCTAATCTTTTAGCCATATTGACTGAAAGTATAAACAAAATAATAATTTTGAAATAATGTAGCTAAATGAAACAAGTTTGATACATAGCAATTAAATAACAATATGTATAAATACATGTTAAATTGATTTTATATTTTCAATTTTTTCAAACTTTACCTTACGGTCTTACCTAGGTAAACCTGTTGAATCACTACTATGAATCAAATTTTTTTTCTTCAATTTTTGTACTTTAAAACTTTTTTTATACAAAGTTTGTAATTTTTTGAAATATTTTCAGAGAAAATGCATATAATCATTAATTTAAGTGAATGTTGGCTATTCTACTCCTTCCTTACAATTAAATAAACCTCAATTAGATTTATATCTAATTTTCTTAACCTAAAATTTTAGTGCTTTTCACCTGTTTACAAATTTTAGGTAACCCCGGCAAAATTCCAGCCCCAGTCGGTCCCTATCTGGCATAATTCCAAAGTTTCATCTTTCGGTATCTATCTTTCTCTAATATTCTCTCTGGACGTTCCATAACTGCTGTTGTAGATAGCTACCATTTATCTCTTAAATTAATTGATAATGGTGTTCCCAAGGGATCTTTCCTACCACCATCTCTCTTTTTTACTTTTCAATAATGACTTTGTTACTACATCACCAATCCACTCCTACGCCATTATCTTCAAAATTTATTACTAATTTCGTTTTGAAATACACCTCTTCAAACAACAACTAATTGATGATAGGAGGAATTCATAAAGCAATTGCATCTGCAATTCTCTAATTTCTAATTGAAGCAGAGAAAACATGGTTGTTTTCAATAACCCAAAAATTCAGTTTTATTAGTGATGGGACGATTAATCGTCGTATTTTTTCTCAATCGATATCGCCAATTTCCTGCTGATTAATTTAATATTGGCTTATAAACATCTCTGATCCACCTTTTTCTATTGGTAGTGAAAGTCTGTTTAGTAGTGGGTTAGTAGTGGGGGCCAAATATACTCTCCAAGACTAAATCGAATTACACAGAATCTTGAGAGAAGATTGTTTCTGCATCACTATTTAAGAGCTTTAAATTTTAAGTATTAGAATGTTGCAAGTCTGTTCATGTTTTCACATATTAAGATTATAAATCAATATTCTGAAGATACTATTATAACTATATATTAAAATTACATATATTTGGAGAAACAAAGACAATTTAACTCTTGCTCATTATAAATGGAAATATTTAAAATATACTTTTCCAATTCTATCATCAAAAAATTCTTAATCGTTCTGTCATATATATATATAGGTTCAAGTCTAAATGAAGCAACCATTTTCAGCGGTCGAAAAAAAACGTAAGAATTTAGTGTAAATTTAAAATGATTTCGGGTAAAAATAAGTAAAAGTAGTGAAGTCTAATAATTCAATTTTTTGTATTTTTTTTTAAATTAGTATATATATATATATATATATATATATATATATATATATATATATATATATATATATATATATATATATATATATATATATATATATATATATATATATATATAATCATAAAAATAAACTAAATTAAAAATTAGAGATATCCTTTAATATCGTTATGAATAAATTTCCTTATTATTCAATTACAACATGTATACTTTTACTACTAACCTAACCTAATCTAACCTAACGTAACCTAACCTACCTAACTTAACGTAACCTAACCTACCTAACTTAACGTAACCTAACCTACCTAACATAACCTAACCTAACCTAACCTAACCTAACCTAACCTAACCTAACCTAACCTACCTAACTTAACGTAACCTAACCTACCTAACGTAACCTAACCTACCTAACATAA
>SEYY01007616.1:2500-10000 GCA_009176605.1 Armadillidium nasatum
TGTTCGTTACATACCCACTGTCGCAGATGGCCATTTTCCATCCTTTACAATGCAACCTATCACTGGTTAACACGTTGCATATCTTGGGTAGTTTCAATAGATAGTTTTTCTACAAAGAGTGGATGGAACGTATAACTTTTCGACTCCCCAGCAATATCGCACTCATAAATTCTCTTCAATCTCTTTCTATTCACCGAACTCGCATTACACTCCTTATTCCTCGATATTTCAGCAGCCCCTATTAAGGAGAACTATTGTGGCATGCATTTCAGCATATTATCATACCTTCTCTGCCAGCCCTTTGACTCCAAAAGTATCCACTGAGGCATTTCCTTCCTATACTTAACTGGTAAAATCTAGAACACACCTCCTTTGCCTCGCGTACCTTCTTGAATAGTGTTTCGGGATATGTCAGTCTTTGATTTTAGATGGCAGATTGACGTTTCCCATATATATATATATATATAATATATATGATATATATATATATATATATAATATATATATTATATATATATATATATATATATATATATATATATATATATATATATATTATATCCTCTGGTGGTTAAAGGCCATGGACCTACCAAATTCTTCTAGCGTTGGGGAAAAACCGTAAACCAGGGACAAATCAAAGGTTGACATGCCCTAATACACGGTGATTGAAAGTGTGTAAGTCAAAAGAAGTTGAAAAATAGACAAAGTAAGTGAATTCTAAATTGTACCAGTAAAATACATGTAAGATTGAGTTGTCTGAGTTCAGGGAGTTGGACAGAGAAAGAATGAGACTGTGTTGGAAGACAAATCGAACGAGCCTTCCTCAATGGAGGAGGTATACGACGGTAGAGTATGTAACAGCGATAATGATGCAACAACCCAACGGCTAGAAAGATTGGAATGAATTAGTGAGAGTTTACACGTCGAATAACCCCGGCATTTACTTTGCCAAGGAAAACAGTATGTATAGAACTCAAACATTTGATACATACTCTCCATAAGGGTGATTATTATATATATATATATATATATATATATATATATATATATATATATATATATATATATATATATATATATATATATATATATATATATATATATATATATATATAATATATATATATGTTGACCTGTAGCCACGTGCATGTTAGTTGCATTTTTATTGTCATGAACACCATTAAAGTCATACATAAATTTACAGGTACGATTTATTTAACTTTTTGGCAAATAAAACTTATTTTTAACTTTGGCAAATTCACTGAATTTAATGTGGTTTCGCTTACTCTAAATAGATATAAGTACTTATATAAACAATTATATATATATATATATATATATATATATATATATATATATATATATATATATATATATATATATATATATATATATAATATATATATATATATATATATATATATATATATATATATATAGAACCGTGATCGTAGCATTATTTCATGTTTTTGCTGCATGGTTGCGACACCACACCACAGCTCTGCGTTCCAAATACAATTTTTATTTGGATTGTTTGCATCATGTTTATTGTGAAGATGTTTGTCTTTAGTCATGAAATATGATATATTTTATGAACTTATAAGTGATATATTAAGTGCAATTTACGACACAACGTAATTTGCTCATTCCTATTAATTCGAAGTGATATTTTATTTTTGAAGGTAATATCAAATAATCGGTTTGGAAAAGCACTGCTAATGTCTGGCAACCAAACCAAAAATGTAACAGATCACCATCGTGCATAATTAACCAAAGGTTACGTCGAATGACCAGTGGAAAGTCAACCAGGAAGTCATCCAGCTTTTGATCTAAAAACTGCCTGTACGAATGTTCCGATAATGTGTCCTCAAAAACTTTGATTCTAACAAATGACCACCAATGATGAAAACCCATACATTGCAAGAAAATGTTTGCTTATGTAGAGATTCTATCATGTCATGAAAACCGGAGTCGGTTCAAGTAAATGTTCAATCTAGGTATTTAGTATCGAATCGCTTGCATATTTTGCCTCATTCGTAAAGAGAACACAGGAATGAAACTGTGGATCGTTGCACTGTCGGAGGGACCATCAACTAAACTGCAACCTTGGGGGAAAAATTTCAACGTTGATGGTGTGTTCTAGCTGAACATGAAACACGTGTTGTGGCTAGTGGAAGGTACTCTATATGGTAACATGCCGAACATGTAACGTGCTTGAGAAATTTGCGTATGGTGGTTCTAGGTTGTTCAGCAATACTGTCTAGCACATTCTCCTCCACTTTAAGCATGCGAATGTGTCTTGCAACACCACAGTCGGTGACTCTGCGCCGAAAGGCATCACACTCTTTGAGATCCTGGTTGACCCCGCCAAAGTTCCCCTCACCAGACATCGTTGAGTCGAGCAGGTTTCTGCATATAGTCGACGAGCAAAACTCCCCATCCTCTTGTCCATACACAAAATGCGCATCAGAAAATTGATCCGATGTGTACTCCAAACTAGAAGATGGTATATCAGAGAGGAGCCAACACACAGGTAGTTTAAAATTTACCGAAAGTTTTCGGATACTAGTTCCGTACGACACGTGGCAAACGATTTATTTGGTAGTTTTTCACGCCAAAAATCTATGTAAACTATAACATGAAATACAGTATTGCTGGTGGTCTTACACAAAGGTATGCAGTCGTACATCTCATCACATGCCATCGTGTCGTATTGTATCTATAGCTAATAATTCATAGCCTCCCGCGATGGGTTAAATGCAATTATACATTTGTACAATGTGACATTCCTATTCTGGATCTAGTACGAATTTCGAGTTTGTGTGTCTTTTGAACAGTGCACTTTGAGACTCTTGTTCACAGAGACGTTTTTCTAAGTATCTATAACTTAGAACAAGAAATTTTGGAGCACCTTTTATATATATATATATATATATATATATATATATATATATATATATATATATATATATATATATATATATATATATATATATATATATATATATATAAGTACGAGAAAATAGTGATGAATTTTCAACAAAATGTTGTTTTACCTCCAATATTGACCTATGGCGGTTTGGAAACACCAGTTGAGGATAAAATACTTTTAAAAAAATAGTAATAAAAATCTGCTACGTAATCTCTTATATTGTAAAGCCTATTTACAAACATTGCTCACTAACACTTCCATTTAAATTTAATTTAATTTCCCATATTTTAAATCCATATTCGTTGTTCTTGCACAAAATGACTAATTTTCCTTTTTTTTTTTTCACTCATTCCAGAAGCAGTTCAGCCAAAATCCTTCCAGAGTTGAAGTATGAATAATAAAGCAGTTAATTTTGTAAAACCTTTTCCAAAGATGTATAAACTTTGTAATTAATTCATTGTTGAGCAAAGTTTAAATCGATGAGACTAGTATTTAAAAGGTATAACTAAGACCAGCCATTAGAATTGAAATTTTCAATTTAAGAGAAAATAATACCGAGAATTTGCACTGGATGCTGCATTTAACTCTAGAACTTCTCTCTAACCAACATTGTATTCAGTAGAGTAACCTAAAGCTACAAAAACAAATACAATAAACGTAAACTTGTAGAAAGAGATGAACCATTCATTAGTTTACCCAAATACAGCGCCAGAGGGAATCCAACATTCACACGCTGAGAGAAAAATTGCTTGTAGTGCAATCTACAATTTAAGCTACAATCACTTTAATTTGTTGGCACACCTGTATACATACATAAGCTCGAGCGTTTACGCACACAGACACACGCACGCACGACATACACACAATAGATAAGGGGTGGTCAAACTGTGGCATGAGTCCAAAAGCGTCACGGAGCTATCTACAGAATGCCCCTTACCCCTATTCCATTTATTTGTCGTTTTTCACCATAATAATGAGGATAGAAATACAATTAATTCTATTTCTATTTTTGTCAAAAAATGTACTTCAATTTGCTTGAAATGTGTGATTTTTTTTTACCTTGTTTGATATAACTTTTATACATTGTAGGTCATCATTTGACGAATAAAGTCTAAATCCCGTATTGTGTAATACCTTATTTATAAGCAAAGTAAGGGCGAATTCATTCTTCTTTTTGCCCTTAAAATTAGCACATTTTCTACGTATGAATATTATAATTCTTTTTTGTTGTGTTTATTTTGGAACAAGCGTAAATTACTGTAATTCATTTAATTAATAATTTGCATGATTTAATCTAACTCTTGTAGTATTAAAATTTTATTTGCACATTAAGTATTAAATCTTAAAATGTTTCCATCGATTAAAAAAAATCGGCTTCATCTGCATTTTAATTGCTTTTATTTTGTTTTTTAATAACTATGGAAAAAAATTACTTAAACATTTGGTTACTCTTGCGCAATTGAACAGGCAGGCAAAAAAAAAAAAAAAAAAAAAAAAAAAAAAAAAAAAAAAGTTCGAATTTGTCTTGGGTTCTACGCTTCGCACCTTAATTAAAGAACAGAGATGGCAAGATATTATTTACTTAAGAGGAAATATCAAATATTAGGAATAGTGAAAACCTCTTATCCGCAATCCTCTTTAAAATAAATAAATAAAATAATAAATAAATAAAATAATAATAATAATAATAATAATAATAATAATAATAAGCACAAGCACATACGCGTATCCCGTAGGGCTACGCATATGAGCTTATTATTATTATTATTTATTTAAAGAAATTTAATAAAATTATTATTAAAATATTTGGTGAAGCAACACATCTTTCGATACAATATACTTTCGGCATTTAAATTATAATATATATATATATATATATATATATATATATATATATATATATATATATATATATATATATATATATATATATATATATATATATATATATATATATATTTTGTGAAGCAACTTAATATAGGTCCGCGCAAAATGCTCACAAATACAAAATGAACGGAATAATATTAATTAGATATAGATAATAATAATAATTTGATATAGAATTTTCTTATCAAGTTTAAAAATTCCGATTAACAAAGTGGGAAATATTTTCAAATTTTGCGAAATATAAATGCCATTGTTACCACAAGGGACCATGTGACCCAGATTTCCAATTCAAGGTCATGAGATTAACAACTGGCAAACATCTTTAAAATTTTTGAAATTAACTGTAAATATTATTGTTAGACAAAACACACACACACACACACACACACACACACACACACACTCTCTCTCTCTCTCTCTCTCTCTCTCTCTCTCTCTCTCTCTCTCTCTCTCTCTCTCTCTCTCTCTCTCTCTTTTTTTTCACTTTTTTTTATTATTATATATATATATATATATATATATATAATATATATATATATATATATATATATATATATATATATATATATATATATATATATATATATATATATATATATAGACAAAAGAAAAAAAAAAATGCAAAGAGGAGGGAAAAGTTGTGCGTAAATTGAACAAATTTTTTCTAAGGAATGATTCAGTTTGGCTCGTTGGTAACGTCATGAATTTCCATTCTTGAGGACTTGCGTTTGAATCGCGGTCTTGACAGTTTTGGAAGTTTCATTTTCACTAAATAGATGGCGCTGCAGAAACCACATGGTCAAATCCAAGTTTGTGGAAAAGTCACGTGGTCAAAAATAACGATGACGGACGGATTACGTCTAAAGTTCTCTCTTTCGGTATCTATCTTTTACTCTGTGACCTTCACTCTGATTTCCTTTTCGGTCGTTCTACAGCAGCTATTGTAGACGGCCACTGTTCTTCCTTTAAGACTATTAACAGTGGTGTTCCTCAGGGTTCCGTCCTATCCCCAACACCTTTTCTTCTTTTCGTAAATGAACTTCTTTCTATTACTTCATCTCCTATCAACTCCTATGCTGATGACTCTATCCTTCATTACTCCTTCCAGTTTGAAAACGCTCCTCCCAATATCAATTAATAAACGCAACCAGGGTAGCCTTGGAGCAACTAACCTCTGATCTTTCACATACTTCAAATTGGTGCAAAGAAAACATGGTCGTTTCCAATGCCTCAAAAACTCAATTTCTCCATCTTTCCACTCGACACAATCTTCCACATAACAATGATATCTTCTTCGAAAACACATAACTCAAACCTCCATATGTTCTTAATATTATCGGTGTTTCTTTTTTCACGTGATCTTTCTTGGAAAGATTACATTACCTCTCTTTCTAAACAAGCTTCTAAGAGGTTGGGTGTTCTGAGGCACCTTCAGAATTTCTTCACGCCACCGTAGCTTCCTTCTTTCTATAGGGGTGTTGTTCGCCCCTGTATGGAGTACGCCTTACAAATTTGGGGTAGTTCCACTTATTCAGCTCTCAGTGAGGTGGAGTCTAGGGCTTTTCGTCTCATCAACTCTCTCTCTGCCCGTCGAATTGTTGCGTCACTCTCTCTAAACTATCGCTATTACAATGGATACTGGTCTTCTGAACTCTCCCGTCGCATACCTCCTCAATTAAGAGCTTGTGCAACACGCCTTTCTACACATTCTCATCCTTTCTCTGTCTAACTCTCCGACCCCAGACTTAACCGCTATGCTCAGTCTTACATATACTCAACTGCTAAAGTCTGGAACACAATCCCTTTGTTTGTTTTCCCAACTTCCTTTGACTTGCACACTTTTAAAATCGGATCACGTCGACCTTTAACGATCGAGAACTGATGTTTCACAACTCCGGTGGAAATTAGTAGGCCTCCGGCCTTTGCCCACTGAATGTGATATATATATATATATATATATATATATATAATATATATATATATATATATATATATATATATATATATATATATATATATATATATATATATATATATATATATATATATATATATATATATATATATATATATATATATATATATATATATATATATATATATATATATATATATATATATATATATATATATATATATAGTATGGATCAGCGTGGAGGCAGCTTTTGAAGTTAAACTCTATTACACATAATAATAATAATAATAATAATAATAATAATAATAATAATAATAATAATAATAATATGTCGGTTAATATTTTGGAAAACTTAAATTCTATAAACTCTAATGAAATTAGAGAAAATTGGAACCTGTAAAATTAGTTGCCAGTAATTTCTTTTGTGTGTAACCGTAACCAAAATAGAATTTTTTTTTACTATTGAAATTTCTGATGACAAACCGCAGTACTACTTTTCCTCCATTAGAAATTTTCAATTCTTGTCAAAGATATACCGTTAATGTTTCTGCTCTCTCTGTCCTCAGAATTCCAGTCAAAGGTCGCGCCTCCCGTAGTAGGCATCCGAAGTAAAATATCATGGAGTCCATCAAGATGATGTGTTTACCATTCACTTTTATATTTTTATTCCAATTTTCTTTATCTTCATCTACATTAATTAATGTATATAATTTATTTGGACAACTTATCACTGCATATTTCTCAAAATGTCTGAAGATTAAATTTA
>SEYY01007617.1:0-2500 GCA_009176605.1 Armadillidium nasatum
TCTTTCTAAAATTACACTAATTTGGAAGTTTATCTAAAATACTTCTTTGGCAATTTTAATAAACATTCATTATTTCTTTTTCCTCACTGGATCTTCTCCCATTATTTCCGGCTTTAGGAGAGATGTATTAATTACGTTAGGTTAGGTCAGGTTATGTAATTGTAGGTTACGTTAGGTCAGATTCTTTAATAAATAATAATCATGTATTCCCAAATATTTCCTAATATTACATAAATTGTTTACATTCCAATAAAACCGTGATGTACTTTAAAACACAACTATATATATATATATATATATATATATATATATATATATATATATATATATATATATATATATATATATATATATATATATATATATTATATATATATATATATATATATATATTCAATTAATATTGTAAAATAATTTTCCTGAAAATTATGTTTTAACTCTCAAGAAAGGGTTAGCGGTCTATTGCGGGCTTCATTGGTGAAAAAAAAATTATATATATATATATATATATATATATATATATATATATATATATATATATATATATATATATATATATATATATATATATATATATATATATATATATATATATATATATATATATATATATATATATAGCAGAATTGCCATAGCGGACTGGCGAAGCAGAAAAAGTTGCGGAATTTCGATAGCGGAATACCCAACAGTTTCAGGAATTGCGAATTGCGAACTAACAAAAAAATTGCGGGTCCCGACCTCTGATATATATATTATATATATATATATATATATATATATATATTATATATATATATATATATATATATATATATATATATATATATATATATATAATATATATAAATAATAAAATAGAATGAACTAGCCATCCTCAAAAGTAAAATTTTAAGAATTTTTTTTCCTTTTAGGAATGAAATTTATTCATATTCCTAATTTTGGATTTTTTTTTGGTAGAATAGTCTTTATAATTCAACATTTTATATAAAATAATTTTATTAAATGATAATTATAACTTAAAAAAAAAATTTACTCATTTTGGGTAATTCTTTTGTCAAAATTCGAAATTTTTTCTAGTCTCTCCAAAATATACCATATTGACTAAGAAAAAATCCAACTAACAGGAATTAAAAAAACAAATGTAAGTGTTTGCATATAAAATAATGTAAATTTTCTTTTAAGTTTAGAAAATATTAATGCTTTTCCATTATTCAACTGATCTGCATGAATGATATTTTCAGAGGTTATAAAGTTTGGGCTTGACATTTTTTATTTAGAAATTTCTATGCTGTGAATGGGAAAATTTTTAAAAAAATTTCCCGAGCATAGCACCAAAATGGTTGGATATACGAAAAATTGTTCTAAATAAAAAAATGGCTATCTTGCCCAACTGTACAACCTCAGCAAGGTTTTTTTAAAATTTTTTTTTAATATATAAAATTTTGTTCCTGTGCATGGGAAAATTTTTGAAAATTTTCCAGTGCACGGCACCAAAATGATTGAGTATAGAAACTTTTTTTTTTACAGAGGTTATACAGTTTGGTGAGATATGCATATTTTATTTAGAAAGATTTTTCCTATACTCAACCAATTTGGTACTGTGCATGGGAAAAAAGAATTCTCAATTTCTCCTATGCATAACAATAAAATATTTGAATATAAAAAATTTTTTTTTTACAAAATTTTCAGAAGTTGTACAGTTGGGAAGTTTATATATTTTTTATTTTGAAAACTTTGTATACCCAACCATTTTGGTGCTGTGCACAGGAGAATTAAAATTTTTTTTCCCGTGCACAGGATCAAAATCGTTGGATACACAAAAAATTATTCTAAATAAATCTCACCTAACTTTACAACATCTGAAATTTCCTGAACTTTGCATGGGTAGAAACGAAGCGATGCCCAAAACAATATTTTTTACAATTTTTTTTTTGAAGTTTCATGATTAAGGGTATTCGTGGTAATTCGACTTTTTTAAGGGGTAGTAAACATTAAAAGTTCAAGTATAACAAAATGAATATCAATGATTTAACTATCTACAGGTAAATTTTCAAGCCTATTTGATAAAGAGAATATGCTGATAAATTTGCATAAACTTTGTATAAATTTCGATCTCATACATACCTTTAAATTTTGCCGAATATTTAGGTCCAAACACACTTTTTTTTGCAATTATATTCTATATAATCTTTAAAATTAGTTTTATCCGTTTATATTAATAAAACCAACTTCTGAATAGCCCTTTTTAAATACTGTGCATTGGTTAGTTTTTACCCATGCAAGTGGTTAGTTTTACCCCCCCACCCCGTTTCATTTTTTCGCCACCTTCAATTTTCAAATTTTTATTTAAAAAAAAAAACAAAAAACAAAAAAAACTAATTTGCATACTTCAATATACTTTATATAAAAATATTCAGAAAGGTTCATATTTCTCAAAAAAAATTATAAATATAGTTATATTATGTAATCCCGATTTTTCGTAATTCCCAAAAGTTGAAAT